>PVIY010046505.1:0-18433 GCA_004026745.1 Myrmecophaga tridactyla | reverse complement strand
CCCCCCCCACCACGCCCCCTCCCCTCAACCCACCTTGCTTCCCCTGGCCTGGGACAGGAATGAGCTCAAGCAATGGGCTGGCCCACAGAGTTCTCTGTCCGTCCTCTCAAGGGGCTTTTGTTGAATAAAATAGCACCCGCCATTTGTCCACTTTAAACCGAGGCCAGGCACTTGAATGTGAAAACGGGGCCCAGGCACTGGGAGCAGCGGGGACAATGGCCGCCCTCAATTAGCTCACTGAGGTGCCCCAAATGGACTCGAGTTGGGGCTGCGACCGCAGCCCATTCATGCATATTTATCACAAGCTGCTGCAGATGGGCTTGCACTGTTCCCATGGCAGCCGTGGGGGAGGGTGGCAGGCAAGAGAAGGGAGAGGGGTTCCGAAGCTCTGTGGGGTTTGTGGGTTCAGGAATGCTTCGGCCCTCACATTGGAAAACTGCTCCTTAGTCCCATCACCCCTTGCTTTTGCTTGACTCTTAGATATAAGGGCCGGTGTAACCTGGAAATCCTGGAATATCGAGGGGAAAGGGGCCTGGAAGTGAGCTGGGAGCACCCATCCGACAGGTGGAAGAGCTGAGGCCCAGAGCAGAGGAAAATGAGCTTTTTTCCAATGTCTGTCCAGGATAGACGAAACCAGTAACAACAAAAGCATTTCTTGAGTGTTGCCAGGATGTACCCTAAGTGCTTTCGATTGTCCTATCAAAGCTGTGAGAGAAATGCTGTATTGTCTGCACCTGAGAAAGGTGCCGCTCAGGAGAGGGCGGGTATAATTAGCAGAGCTGGGACACCCACGGAGGCGTCACTCATAGAGCCTGGGGGTTGGGCAGTTGGGTGAGGCACTCTGTTATTTGGTCATCAGCTGATGGGTGCCAGGCACTGTGCTCGGCGCTGAGCTCAAGCAACCTTGTCAGACGTTCGCAATGAATGCCATGCAAAAGCTCCGTTTCACAGAAGAGGAGACTGAAGTCCATAGAGGCAAAGGTCTGCCCTGGGCCACACACAGAGCTAATGGGCGCAGGACCAGGGTTGGAAGCTGAGGAGGCCGTGATGATGTAGGGATCCCCAGCTCACTCTGGGGTACATATTTCTTCCGTTTCTGGAAGCCCCAGGAAAGGAAAGCAATCTCGTTTTCCAGATTGTGTCAGAGTGGGACCTCATGTGGGAAGGGGCTGCAGCTGGGGGTCTTCTCAGAATGTCCTCACCAGGAGCCCATCTGAGGTCCCAACGGGGAGCTGGTGCTCCTCCTAACCCCTGTGCAGAGCTCGGAGGTTCTCTTCACCGGGGCAAATAAGTGTGCCCATCTGAAATCTCACAGTGAGGATATGGTTTTTGTTGGGAATGAGTAAGACACAAGGTAAAGAGTATTTAATTCAACACCAGCTTATTGTAAACTATTATTTCTGACAACACTGTTTAGTCATTTAGCCATCTAACTGTCAGAAAATGATTCTTCACTTCAAGAGTACAGAGCGGGCCCTGGATAAAGAGATGCAAAGGTAAAAGTTAGCACCAGTCCCCAGCCTCATTCTCCCACCCCTTCCCTTCATAGTACTCAGATGACAGGAACCACAGCACCCCTCTTCTCTGGGTTAGACAGGACACCGGACCCAGTCCTAGCTTAGACCCTGCTTTGCTGGGTGCTCTTGGGCACATCCCTTCTCTTGCCAGGGCCTCGGTTTCCATAGCTATGAAATGGAGGATTGGGCCTCATTCTCTTCGAGATGGACCCGCCTCAGGCACTGCAGCCATGTAGCCAGGCCCTGCATCTCTTCCTCCTCCCAGGCCAGTGGAAAACTCAGTGCTCATCCCTGCCCTTGCTGGTCAGTCCTGCAAGGAGGATTTGCATCAACGTCCTTGTGCTGATTTGACTCTTCTATGTACCCCAGAAAGGCCACGTATTACTCCTGACCCTATCTTGTGGGGGTGGCTGTTTCTTTCAATCCTGATTCAGTATTGTAAGGCCAAAAACTTTTTATAGATTTTTATAGATTAACTCCATGGAGATGTGGCATGCCCAATTGTGGGTGTGACTTTTGACTAGATGGAGATGTGACTGCATCCATTCTAGGTGGGGAGAGCCAAGGAGAGTCAAGAGATGAAGCAAAATGAGAAACCCCAACATGGAGAGGGACTGAAAGCAACAGAGCCCAGGAGCGAGGGACCAGCAGATGCCAGCCGTGTGACTTCCCAGCTGAGAGAGGTGTTCCAGACCCATCAGCTGTCCTTGAATTAAGGTATCTTTCCCTGGATGCCTTAGTTTGGGCATTTTCATAGGCTTAGAATGGTAAACTTGTAACTCATTAAATTCCCTTTTTAAAAGCCATTCCATTTCTGGTATATTACATTCTGGCAGCTTACAAACTAAGACAATCCTGAACCCTTCTGTATTAGTTAGGGTTCTCTAGAGAAACAGAATCAACAGGGAACACTCACGAATATAAAATTTATAAAAGTGTCTCACGTGACCGCAGGAATGCACAGTCCAAAATCCACAGGGCAGGCTGTGAAGCCAATGATTCCGATGGAGGGTCTGGACAAACGCCACAGGAGAGGCTTGCCAGCTGAAGCCGGAAGAGAACCTGTCTCTTCTGAATCCTCCTTAAAAGGCTTCCAGTAATTAGACTGAGCGTCACTCATTACAGAAGACACTCCCCTTGGCTGATTACAAATGGAATCAGCTGTGGATGTAGCTGATGTGATCATGATTTAATTCTATGAAATGTCCTCATTGCAACAGACAGGCCAGCACTTGCCCAATCAGATAAGCAGGTACCACAATTTGGCCAAGTTGACACATGTCCCTAACCACGACACCTTCCCTGGGTAAAGCATTCAGACCCTAGACTCCCTCCACCTACACACCGAGGGAGTCTAGCACTAAAGCTAGAATCAGATCACCTAGCTTACTCCATGAGGAGTTAAGTGCTCCCAGGGAGATAAAGACCCTCCAAGGGTCACAGAGCAGATCCAGATAAAAACCAGGCCTCACTCAGGTCTCCTGACTTCTAGTCCAATCCTCTCTCTGTTGGCAGCCCATCCACTCAATACACAATAATTATGCACTGACTGAGTACCAAGCACTGCTAGGCACCAAGGATACCAAGGTGAAAGGAATGTGGCCCATGCTGTGGAGGAATTTCAACAACACCCTGGAAAGGCATTCATTCATTCTTCTAACAAACACCTCAGGCCTACACTGGGCCAGACAAAAAGGCCAGCTCAGATCCAAAGCCCAGCTGCCATTCCTCCCACAGCCCGGCCCCCATGGTGGGCACACGTCTGGTGGCTCGACAGGTAGGCAGGCCACCCAGCTCCTCCCGAAGGGACCGGCAGCCATGAGCTCATGACTGTGGAGCCCCTTAGCTCTCAGAGCGGCTCCGAGCACAAGGCCTCCTTGTGATTCTGAGAAAGATACAGTGAGAGCTGCCCGGCCCAGAGCCCTGGGCACTGGTGCAATGTCAGAAGACATGCCCCTGGCCCAGGGGGCGACGCTTTGATATGGCATTAATGTGCTAGTATCTTAATCTGGCCACTCCCCCGCCGGCTGCCTGACCACACAGTGGGGCCCTCGGGATGGGGTTTTCAAATCACATTACTGAATGTTTACCTAGTGAGCTGTCTGTGCAGTGCTTAACACCAGCTGAGGGGCGTGCAGATGCACAGGGCAATCCCACACCCACAGCCCTCACTCACACACACACACATACGCATGCATACCTACTAGGACTCATAGACATGCATTTGCAGAGACAAACATACAGCAAACCCTTAGAGGCACACATGCGTGTGCACACACATCCAAACACCCAAATCTCACAGATATCTGTATACCCCATCAGACTCGTACCACACCACACACACACTCACTGCACCACACGCTCTGCGCCAGAGACACGTGTACACACTACACCCCCCACACAGACCTGTATCACTCACACATACATGCACACTCACTCCCCAGCACACAGACACACGCACACCCCACACACTCCTGCCACCACCCCTTCCCATGTCACGGAAGGCCAGGTGTCAACTAACAGGAGTCTCCTCTGAGTGACTGTGGGTATGAGAAAAAGCAGTGAGCCTGGTGTGGCAAGCCGCGTGGGTTGGGTGAATGCATGCAGTGTGTGTGGGGGGGGGTATGGGTCAGTGTGTGGTGTGTATGTGTGTGCACCTGTGTGTGTGGTGCCGTGTGTGTATATGTGTGGAGTGTGGTATGAGACTTTGTGATGTGGAGTGTGTGCATGTGTGTGGGTATGTGTGGGGTGTGGTATGGATCAGAGGGGTATGTGTACGTGGGTGGGGTGTGGAGTGCCCTGGTGTGCGTGTGGGGAGTCTGGAGTGTGTGGTCTGGTGTGTGTGTGTGGTATGGAGTGTGTGGTGCAGTGGTGTAAGTGTGTGTATGTGTATGTGTGTGGTACAGTGTATGTGTGTGTGTGTGTGGTGTGGGGTGTGTGGTGCAATGGTGTGGGGGTGTGTGGAGTGCGTGGTTTTGTGTGTGTGTGTGGTGTGAAGTGTATGGTGCAGTGTGGTGTGTGTATGTGTGTGGTGCAGTGGTGTGTGTGGGATGTGGAGTGTGTGGTCTGGTGTGTGTGTGGTGCAGTGTCGTGTGTGTATGTGTGTGATGCAGTGGTGTGTGTTTGTGTGGGTGTGGTACGGGGTGTGGGGTGTGGGGTGCAGTGGTGTGTGTGGTGTGTGGCATGTGTGGTCTTGTGTGTGTGTGTGGTGTGCAATGTGTGGTGCAGTGGTGTGTGTGTGGTGTGGAATGTGTGGTCTGGTATGTATGTGTGTGTGTGTGGTGTGGAGTGTGTGGTCTGCTGTGTGGGTGTGTGTGATGCAGTGGTGTGTGTTTGTGTGGAGTGTGTGGTGTGGTGTGGTGTGTGTGTGATGCAGTGGTGTGTGTTTGTGTGGGTGTGGTGTGGAGTGTGTGCTGCAGTGTAGTGTGTGTGTGTGTGATGCAGATGCAGTGGTGTGTATTTGTGTGGGTGTGGGGTGTGGGGTGGGGTGCAGTGTGTGTGTGTGCACATGTGTGAGTCTGACGGGGTGTGCGGATGTCTGTGACCCATGGCCGTGCAGACAGCTCTGGGGAAAGCAGGGTGGGCTCACGCCGGGCCCTGCCCTCCCGCTGGGCCCTTCTCCCTCCCCCAGCTCCTGCCCTGACCGAGCATTTCTCGCCCCCACACCTCCTCAGCCACTGCCCTCCCCACCTGGCAAGCACTCCCCACCCCTCATCAAGTCCAAGCTGCTCACACCCCACAGAGCTCGCGGCTGCTGTCTGGAAGCCCTCCCCGCTCCCGCCAGCAGAGGGGATGGGGTGAGGCGTACATGCCAACACAAAGGCCAGCGCGCAGTAGTCGCTCAAATTGAGTGAGCCCTGGCGAGTGTCATCACGAGTGACAACGAGGAAGGCCATGACCGTGGCTCCAGGTCTGATGTGTGAGCGCCGACAGGTGGATTACACGCCACCCTCCAGCCCGTGGTGGAGACGCAGTATCGTTTGAGTGAGGGACTCAGCAGCTCACTGGGAGAACAAAGTGAATTCTAGTGCTGCACATCCTGCATTTTAAGGATCTGAGAATGGACTTTTCTAGAAATACCCAATGAGAAGAAAGTCTGAAAAAATCCACTGAACAAAGTGGAAGTCTCCAGGCCCTCCCGCCTCTGCTAGGTCACAACACTCTGTGACCTCAGGGGTCTCAATTTCTCTGATCCCTGTGGGTTTCGGTTTCTCATAAAAGGTGCGGATGTCATGGTCTCCGAGTCCCTCCCAGCACTGGAGCTCTGGAATTCTAAGCCCTGGGCATGACCTTGTCACCAGGCCTTCCACGTAGCTGGGGAAACAGGACGTGACAGCAGATGGACAGTCTGGGAAGGAGGGTGAGATGAGTAGAGAGGACACGGGAGGGCCCTGAAGAGGCGGACATGGCAGAAGCAAAGGCCCAGAAGCTGGATCCCACTTGGATTTTTCACACAACAATGAACGGATTGGTTTAGATGGTATGAAGAGTTGGTGCAGGGCGTGCCCCTGAATAGATAAGTCTGGAAAAGTGGGTAGAGGCTGCCACGCAAAAGGCCTAGGAAGCTAACCTGCTAGTTCAGGTTTTATCTTGTCTGACCAGCAGAATCCTCTGTGGCAACTGTTAAAAACGCAGATTTCTGGGGCCCACCTCAACCCAATCGAGACAAATTCTCTGTTCAAGAGATCTGGAAATCTGAATTTCTAATAAGCGTCCTGGGTGATTCTTATGAAAGAGGAAAATTTGGAGGGACACATCCAGATGCTCATCCCGGGAGGTGTTCGAGGGCTGCAGGGTAGGGCCCGGGACCAGCTTCGCCTTGCCCGGCTTGGAGTCCCGGCCCCTCCACTTACCAGCACTAGGGCCTCAGGCAACTGATTCGCTCTTTCTTCCTTTCCCCACCTGTAAAATGGGAACAGTCCCCATACCTACCTTAAAGGATAGTCATGCAGATTCAGTGAACTGACAAGAGCTTGGCCATGGTCCGGGCTGTTGCAGGAAACATGGGTGAAAGTGCCACTCAAGGGGAGGTGGGGGGTGGGGGGAAGGCCGCCAGAGCAAAGGAGCTGAGCTCGAATGGAAGGACAGGCTGGAAGAGATCAGGCAGAGGGGTTGTCACAGGGGGAAGTGTCCATAAACCGCCTTTGGCTTCCTAAGACTCCTAAGACTCCCTTTGGAATAGTTCATTCACTCATTCATTCATTCACCGAACACTATTTATTGCATACCTACTATGTATCCATTTCTGCTAGGTGCTGGGGATACAAATGTGCACCAGACAGATACCATCCCCATTCTAGTAGGATTTACATTCTAGAGGGACGTTAAACAAGCACACAAATGGCAAAAATAATTGCAAGTCATAACAAGGTAAGCAACTAAGAGGATGACAGGGAAGACCTCTCTAAGGAGGTGATGCTTATAAGAAGGAATTAACCTTGGGAAGAGTGAGGGACCACTGTTCCAGGCAGAGGGAACAGCATGTGCAAAGGCTCCAAGGAGGAAAGTAACTGGTCTGCTCCAGGATCTGAACGGGCACCAGTCTGGCCGGCATATGGTGTGTGGGGGGTAAAAGGGCACAGATGAGATTAGTGAGGCTAGGCCATGCAGAACCTCCTAGGCCATAGCCAGAAATCTGGATTTTATTTAAATGCAATGAAGAGTTTTTAAGCTGAGGAGTGACATGATTTGATTTATATTTTAAGAGAATCCCTCTGGCAGCTGTGCAGAGAATGCATTGTGGGGGAGCGAGAGGGGAAGAAGAGAGACCTACTAGAAGGCTATTAATCCAAGGGGGGTGGCAGCAGGGAAGGCAGAGAATGGTGGACAGATTCAAGAGGTATTTTGGTGCAGAGCTGACTAAACTCACAGCTGGACTGACCTTGGGGGAGGAAAGAAAAAGGACAGGGAGGAATCAAGGATGATTGCCAGGTTTCTGGTTTTCAGAACTGTGTGGATGGTGGTACCCTTACAAAGTTAGGGGAGGCTGGAGAGCCCGGGATATGTCCTGCTCTTCTCAATTGGCACATGACACACAAGATCCCCCCAGTACCCAAACCGACTTAAACAAACCTCACGCTGGCACTCAGAGACGCTGCCTTTCCCACCGTGAGCTTGAGGCTTTTTGACCTCCCTGCCACGGGCTGGTCACAGGAAAGAAAGATGTTGTCATCACTTGCCACTTTCTTCCAGGAAATTCTCCCAGAACCTTTCTCCCCAAGAATTCATATATAGCAGTTGTTAAGACTGTGAGCTCTAGAGCCAGACTGCCTGGGTTCAAATCCCAGCGCTGACACTGGCTGTGTGACTACAGGCAAGTTATTTCCCTCTCTGTGCTACTGTACTGGCTCCCCATAAAACATGGAAGATAACAGCACCTACTTCAAAGGGTGTTATGAGAATTAAGCAAGAGCAGTGCTTGTAAAATACTCAGGAAAATGCCTGGCACAGAGCAGGCACTCGTAAATATTAGCAAGCATTACTAAACGATGCCAACTCTGTGGCTCCAGTTAGACCCACTCATACTCATTTGTCAGGGAACCAATGAACCCAGTGACCCAAGGGCTGGATTCCTGCCTCTTCCATTTAGCAGCTGCACACCTTGGGGCAAGTCACTACAAGATCCTATAAATGATATCTGCCTTCCCTGATTCTTAGGATTGAGGGGAGGACTCAGTGAAATGGTGAATGGGTTTAAGACCACATTCTGTGCCTGCTGGCACGTGGGAGGGTAGACCAGTAATCCATGCTGGATGGTGCATCCCCACAGGGCAGGACGTGGGTGTGAGGTACCTGCTCAAAGCTCTGTGGTGGGCTCTGGCCAGGTTCTCTCTCTGCTGGGATTCTCCCGGGATATTATGACCTAGGGGAATAATAATGATGGTGATCAAAATGCTTCCCTTTCTTTGTTATACTTTTTTTATTGTGGTAAAATACACATGACATTACAATTACCATTTTAAAGCATACAACTCAGTGGCATTTAGCGCATTCACAAATATGTAACCTTCACCATTTCTAGTTCTAGAATATTTTCATGACCCAAAAAGGAAACCCAGTACCCATTAGCAATCACTCCATCTTCCTTTCTCCCCACACTCCCCAGGCTCTGGCAACCACCCATCCACCTTCTCTCTCTACAGATTTACCTATTCTGGGCATTTTATTTAAATGTAATCATGCAATAGTGGTCCTTTTGTGTCTAACTTCTTTCACTTAACATAACGTTTTCAAGATTTGCCCATGTTGTAGCATGAGTTGTTATTTCATTAATTTTTATGACTGAATAACACTTCCATTGTATTCTTTGTTTGATATTTACAAGGATGTTGTCACATCCGCATCATCTTGTTTGACTCTCACAGGGGTTGGACAGGTCAGGGGATGAGGACACTGAGGGGATGGACATGCCTACAGTATGACAGGCTGCCGCAGGGGGCTCAGATCAGGTCTCCCCACATCCAGCCTGGAGCATTTTCCCTATACCACACTGCCCTTGCCTCTGTCCTCCCCTGTCCCTGTGGGATTCTCTCTTTCCCAAACTCTGGTTTCAGGTTGAATCTCTCCTCTTGTTTTTCTCCTTTATTTCTTCCACATCTTCACCCTTTTCTTCTTAAGAAGCTCCTCAGAGAAGTTTCTGGAGCTGCAGACCTGGAATTCCATGGTCAGGATTTCCAATCTTGTCCTCCATGGGTGCCTACCCTGGCTCAACCTCTCCAGAAATGCCTGCCAGGTGATGCCCAGTCCCCACAGTTTTCCTACACTTGAGCCCCTGCTGGCCCGTCACTTCTCACGAGTTTGCTGGACTCCAGACAAGTCCAGTTTAGCTCTTGGAAAAGAAAGTCAGAAGAGAAATGGAAAAAGAAAAACAATTTCCCTACCCCCAAGCCACACATTTTCATAACCCGCTCCAAACTCCTCAGCTATAAATGACTTAATTTTGACTCTTTTACAAGCAACTTGCCTTTAAAATGGATGGGAGGAAATGAGATGTGAAAGGGTCTCTTGAGAAACTGACAGAACTCAAGAAATGGGATCCAGGGACTACCAGAACCTTCCAGACTCCTCCAGAGTCCTGGCCTGGGAGTCAGGAGACCCAAACTCTAGCGCTGGGTCTGCCCCTCTCTGGGTCTCAGTTTCTCCATCTACTGAATGAGGGTTTGGACTCAATCATCTTTAAGGGCTTGTTCCTCTCTAAAGGGCATGAGTCTGGAGCTTGGGACGAGAACCTAAAGGACATGTGGGAATGAGAATGAACAAAAGCCCATAATGGGCTCTGGCTTGGCCATTAAATACCCAGAGGAAAACTGCACATGGTCCACTGGTCAGATAGAGACCCACAGGAAAGGAAGATGGCAAACCAGTTCTCAATTCCCCTGCTTAAAAACCTTCAATGGCTCCCCCATTGACCTCAGACAGAATAAATGCAAACTTTATTATTGTAGCTTGCCAAGCTACGGTGATCTAGCCCTAAACTACCTCTCCAGCAACACTCTTCCCAACACACACACTACCCTACCCCCACACTCCTTACCCTGCAGTTTATGGGCCTGAAAAACAAAACTGCCTAATTTCATTCACATGCAAACACTTGTCCACTCCATCTCCTTGGCCTGGAATACCCAACCACCAGTTTCTCCTGTGAGCCCCTGCTCCTTTTTCAGCATCCATTCAAGCATCACCACCTCTAGGAAGTCCTCCAGGATCACCAGGCCCCATAGGCCAGAGTTTATCTCCTTGACCATGACTGTCTTTCAGCAGATCATTTCCCCCTTCGCCAGCCTGTGCCATCCTCTTTGGCAACCTGGATGGAGATCTGCTCAGGGTGTAGGTGCCCCAGGGTGCCCAGCAAATATCTCTGCAAAGAGTGAACAAAGGCATATTGATGCAGGAGGGAAGAAGGAAAGGCATTCTGGGCAGGGTTCACACACTGAGATCTAAGAGAAGGTGAACAATGGGGTTGGAAGGGTCACTTAAGATGAGGTCGGGGAAGGCCCTTGGCTATCTCCAAGACCCCTCATAGAAAGGTCTGAGCCAAACACAAACAGGCTAGAATAACTTTGCCAAATGCCACACAGCTAGAAAAGCTTGAAACTGGATTGTAGCTCCAAAACCTGTATTCCTTCTCCTCCACTGCAGGATAAAAAGAGGAGGGAACCAAAATCTCCACGTTTGGGGATGTTTTTGCAAAAAGCGCTCTCTCTTGAGCCCTAGTAGTCTGCCTTTGGCTGACAGGGACGTTAGGAACATAGTTCCCACTGCATGGATGGGGAGGTGGAGGCCAGGGAAGTCAAGTAACTCACCTCTGCCTGCACTGTACACCAGAGCGAAGGGCAGCATTTAAAGGAGGAGGAATGCTGTAGAATAATACTGGCATCTAAAAATAGTGTGCAGCTTGGCCTGGCTCACTCAAAGGGGTCATTTTTTTATGGCTGCCCCCATCTGCTTTTCTGGGATGGTACAGCTCAGCCTTCTCCAGTTATAGTTTTTCCATGAGCTAGGCTCGGATTTCTCTGTCCCAGTGGTGAGCCCATGGGTCAGTGCCTAATTTTCCACCGTTTATCTTTCCCATTTAAAATTTCCCCCATGCAAATGGCCACTTCATCTGGTCCCCTGTGTTCCTGACTCCAGGGCTGGAATTAGAGGGAACCAGACAAGCAGCCAACCCCTATACCTCAGAAAGTCCTAGGGCCATTTTTAAGGGCTGTAGCATGAGCTATTCCCTGTTTCCAACTGAGACAACCCATCAGCCTGCTTTATTTATTCCCTTTCTCCCTACTGATCCCATAGCTTTAAGGTCTGTTGCCTCTGCTCTGTCAATCAGTCATTCCTCTGAAGGCCAGCTATGCATTGAGCTTCATACCAAGTGCTAAGGAAACAAAAGTGAAGTTGGCATTATGCCTGCCCTCACAACACTTACCGTCTAGAAAGAGGAGGCAAAGAGGTGTGGCAGGCGTCCCTGCATGCAGAAAGGACAGCAAGCCTGTGGGGAAGATGGTGGGTTCTTCTGGGGATGTGTTAGTTTTAGGGTTCCAGTGGAGTTGTCTGCTCTGCAGCTTGGGTATGCAAGTTGGGACCTTGGGGAGGGGTCAAGGTTGGTATGCCCCTGACTGTCCCTGCCCACTGTTTACCCCAAACTGATCACAAAAAGGAGCCTGGTTTCACTCCAAGTTCTAGCCTCTCTTGGATCTGCTGTCAATTGTTTCCTGTGTGGTCGTCTCATCACCTCCCAGAGCCCACCACAGAATCTGCAGTTATGGGCTTGACCTGAATGTAAACCCCAGCCAGGTCTCCCTAGCTAACTTGCTCGTGCCTCCAGAGAGGAAGGGAAAGGAGTGAAGAGAAAGTAAGGGCCCAGAGAGTGGTAGGTTTAGCTCATGCCAATAAAAGAGGAAGGTGGAGCTCCTCCGAAAGCAGGTTGATCCCCAAAAGAGGGAAAATTTGCAATGCTTAAGCCCATTTCCTTTTCCTAAATTTGGCAATCCGATTAGCCCTCCTCCCCTCTCCTCTTCCCACTCCCCAGGGAGCAGCCAGGAGTAGGAGCCGTGGTGCGAGATCACTGGGCTGAAGAGATTGAAGAAAGTCTCAAGGACTTTCCACTCCAGGAAGGATCTGAAGTTGATTGGGATCTACAATCAGCATGGTCTAGGGAAATCTTAAAAGTTTTTGAACCAGAGCATCAAATTATCTGAACTATCTTTTCTCGCTCTCATGACACCCTAAAACTACAGTATAATCTCATACTTGTATTGTTTTCTCAATCATTAACTCACTCCTTTCTCTAATAAACATCATTGTTCCATTTTACAGATGAATAAACTGAGCTTCAGTGAAGAGAAGTCACTGAAGTTAGGAAATAACTTTGAGATCAAAGCACTGATCTCTCTGGAAGCCCCTGGTTTCCCTGAAAAACCCACAGGAAGCTGGACTTTGGACTTTTTAGTTTGAAATAAAAACAATAAACCCTCTAGGCTAAATCATGGATATGCATCTGGCTACCTTTGACTCGTTTCTGTTTTTTTTAAATATTTTTATTGAGATACCTTCATGGACCATACAGTCCATCCAAAGTATACAATCAATGGCTCACAATATCATCATATAGTTGTGAATTCATCACCATGATCATTTTTAGAACATTTGCATCACTCTGGAAAAAGAAAAGAAAACCTATACATCCCTTACCCCTTACCCCTCCCTCTCATTGACCAGTAGTATTGCATTTTACCCAATTTTTTACCCCTTAACCCCCCTATTATTTATTTATTTTTGCACTTATTTTTTTTTTTAACTCATCTGCCCATACCTTGGATAAAGGGAGTGTCAGCCACAAGGTTTTCACAATCACAAGGTCACACTGTAAAAGCTACAACGTTATATAATCATCTTCAAGAATCAAAGCTACTGGAATATAGTTCATTCTAGCTATTCTAGTACACAAAAAAATTAAGATGGGATATATATATATAATGCATAAGAATAACTTCCAGGATAACCTCTTACCTCTGTTTGAAATCTCTCAGCCACTGAAACTTTATTTTGTCTCATTTCTCTCTTACCCTTTTTGTTCAAGAAGGCTTTCTCAATTTCATTATGCTGGGTCCTGGTGAATCCCGGGAGTTCTGTCCCATGTTGCCAGGGAGATTTATGCCGCTGGGAGTCATGTCCCACGTAAGGAGGAGGGCAGTGAGTTCACTTGCCAAGTTGGCCTTGAAAGAGATGCCACATCTGAGCAACAAAGAGGCTCTCTGAGGGTGACTCCTAGGCATAGTTATAAGTAGGCTTAGCATATCCTTTGTAGGAATACACCTCATAGGGGTAAGGCCCAAGATTGAGGGCTCGCCTATTAAATTGGTTGTCCCCAATGCTTGGGAGAACATCAGGTCTTCCCCAGGTGAGGAAGTTGAATATTTCCTCCTTTCTGCCAAGTCCCCCAAGGGGACTTTGCAAATGCTTCTTTATTCTCTGCCCAAATTACTCTGGGATATTTCAGGTAATCACACTAACCTGTACAAACCAACGAGATTTCAGTCTCTATTCTGTCTCATTTAATTTTGCCCCCTACTTTCCCCCTAGGTGATCTCAGCCAGAATCCTGGCCTTTAATTTTTTCTCTACACTGATAACTCCCAAATCAATATCCATAACTGTAAACTTCAGAGGCATTGACTTGGGCAAGTCCCACTCCTCCCTAGTCTTCCTGTGACTCAGGAAATGGGGTTCACTGCACTGTTCACCTAAGGATCATCTTGAATCCTCTGTCTCTCACATCCCTCAGTTGAGGCATCAGAAAGCTTTGTTCCTCCAAAACATATCCCCAATCTGTCAACTCCTCTCCAGCTCTACTGCTGATAGCTTAGTCCAAGTCACCATCATCTCCCTCCTAGACTCTGTCGTACCTTTCTGGGAGGTCTGTCTACTTCCATTTTGCCCTGCCTCCAACATTCTCCCCTGGGCATCCACAAACTCCTTATAAGTATAAATCACATTGAGCCTCACCTTTGCATGAAACCTCCTGATGTCTCCCATGTAGTCCAACCTCCTTATGCTGGTCTCCGAGGCCCTAGTTATTTCAAACACCTGCACCTCTGACCTCATCTCCTCCCCTGTCCCCTCACCCCTACATGCCCATCATCATGGCCTTTTTTCGGGTCCTTAACCCTCTAAGCTTCTTCCAACTCCAGGACCTTTGCAACAGCTGCTCCCTCTACTTGAAATGCCATACCCTGAGAACCTCACATGGTTGGCTCTTTCTCATCTTTGTAAATGCCTCCCTCCTCCCTTAATCTACCTACCAAAGTAACCACTCCCCAACCACCCACAGCTCTCCTTAATGCAGAGGCTTATTGTCTGTCTCTGCACACGGCTCCTGAAGAGCAGAGACCTTGTCTGTCTTGTTCTCTGCTATATATCCAGCACCTGCAACAGGTCAGACCAGGGCAGCTGCTGCCTAAATACTTGTTGAGTGAATGAATGGATGAATGAATGGAGCAGCTCACATCTCATTGTGGGAAAGCTAGATGTAATATTCTGAAGAATCCATCACAGTTCATACTTTCCTTTCTAACATATATGTGCAAATGAAAGAAATACAAATATAGATTCCAAAGATATAAGGGCTTGGCAGCAAGAAACATTGACTAGTTACGTGGCTTTAGGAGCGTTTTTAAGCCTCTGAACCTCATTTTTCTTCGTCTGTAAAATGGGAATGATAACACCTAACTCACTGAAATAGTATGAGGACTTAATGTCTGTAAATCACCGGTGACTGAAGCACAGTAGATGGGCTCACTGAGTGGCATCAGTGTCACTGTTTTTATCATTATCTCAGGCCTCTGAGGTCACTTGCCAGGTCAGATACGTCCAGTGGCTCTCTCTTGCCCTTTTCCTCTCACTCCTCAGACATACAATCTCTCACTATGTTTTGCTAGAAATTGCGGTTTTGAACTTAGAAAGGATTGTGCTCGGGCCCTGGCTCTACCACTTATAGCCTGAAGACCATGAGCAAGTTATTTGACCCCTCTGAGCTTCAGTCTCCCTATTTTAAAATGATACTGCAAAGGACAGCACTTACCTCTGAGAGATGTTGTAAAGATAAAAGATTAAATGAAATCAAGTATATAAAATGCCCAGCACTAGACAGGTGCTTATAAGTGTTTTCAGAGCAGCCCCCGTGATTCTCTGTCCATACATACCTGCATGTGCACACACACACAACTCTTCTCTCTTGGCTGGGTCCAAGAGCTACTGATTTGAACTCTAGGGATGGAATCAATTAGAATTATTTTTAAAACCTCATCTGTTTTTATTTAACAGGAAGCTTCTGTTCAATGAAATGCAGCATTAGTCAATGAAAAATCAAAGGCTCTGGATTTCAGGGCTCAGCTATCCATGAAGGCTGAGCAGCAGAGACTCGCAGACCCAACCCACCCACCCTGGCCCAGCCCTCATTTACACAGGCTCCTTTCCCTAGAGCTGCCTTGTCCACAGGGAGAAGAGGGGCTTCTCTCCTCCAGGCCAAGGGCCTCTATCTGCTGACCTTAAGCCATGCTCCTCTGAGCACTGGGCATCCTGCTTTAAGGATGTTTTAGCCATATCTGCATCTATCTCCCCTGATCCCCATCTATATTGAGGGCAAGGGCCATCTGATTTATAGCTGTAGCTCTAGTGCCGAACCCAATGGAAAAAAAATGACTAAATGAATGAAAATATGATTTTAGTTGAAATAATAATTATAACTAATAGTTACTGTGCTACTTACCATGTGCCATGTACCACTTCAGTGCTTTAAATACATTAATTAATTTAGTTTTCATAACAGCCCCATGAAGTAGGTACTTTTAGTTAGCCCCATTTTACAAATGCATAGGAAAACCGAACATAGGAAGATCAGTAATTTACCCATAGTCACACATTTAGTGTAGCAACTGGGATTCTAACCTAGACAGCAGGACCCCGGGGCCAGAATTTGTAATGCTGGTATTGTGTGACCCAGTCACTCATTCATTCATCAAATACTCACTGGCCACCTACACTGTACCCAGTCCTGGGCTGGGCTCTAGAACGTGCTATTGGATAAAACCCATTTCTAGCCCACAAGAGGTCACAACCTAGTGGAAAAAGAGATGGATAATTACGGTAGGGCAGAAGCATGAGGGAGTGTGTGGGAAGTCAGCACAACCAGCCCACCCTAGTCGAGTCAGGGAAGACTTCTCGGAGGAAGTGGCCCTTGATTGTGTTGGCCACACATAGAATCAGGGAGAGATATTCCAGTCAGAGGGACAATATCAGCAATAGCATGGAAGTAAGAGACAATGATGTATTATGGGAATGACAGCCCCTAGGGAGTTGGGGGAGGGATGTAGGAGTGATGACTGAGAATGGCAAGAGAAGAGGCAAAGAGGCCATTGGGGCCACATCAGGGGAGGCCACTGTATTCTACAGAGTAGCTTGGACCTCATCTCAGAGGGATCTATGGGAGGACCTTTGCCTCTTTCTATCAGAGTGCAAGATTTAGTGAATTAATACAAGAGGACAAGGAGAAGGGAAGTCACTATATACAATAAAAATTACATGCACATAACACACTTGAGGCATCAGTCAAGAAGGCGAGCATGGAAATTGTGGGTTGGAGATGATGACCTTTAACAGACTTCAGATTTGGGTCCCATATGGATCATCCCTTCCCAATGAAGGCCTGTGCCCTGTACCTCGAAGCACATCCTCTCGCCACCATTCTCTAAACCCTTCCATCCCCACGTTCCAAGGAAGTTGGTCCCTGCTATGCAGGGCATTGTGGAGACCACAAATGTCCACACCTGAGGGTTAGGGTCAACAGACATGCCACAAGTCAAGGTCTATGTCCCAAAATGTGTGATGGTTGAGATGGGAGACATAGATATGAAGACGTGATTTTCCAGAGAGCTCAGTAAGCCATGGGCTATAGAGCCCAAAACCTGGAAGGAGAACTTGGAGACAAGACTGGATGACACCATATCCTGAGATACTCAGTAGCTGGAAGACTAGTGCCTGGTACGGATGATTTCTTGAGAGTCCTTCCAATGCCATCTCTAGAGTTATAGTCCTCAATCACATCATCGTCTTTGTGGCTCCAGCCTTCTCCCCTTGATTCTGAGCTACTCTTTTTTAGACAGTAATTCTAATTTTATTCCCTGCATGAGATTTCAGCATTAGGCATCATGGAATAGTAGCAGAAAAAGCTAGTTTTGCAATCAGATGTGTCTAAGCTTGAATCTTGACTTCACAGCTACTGGTGCCAAATACTATGTTTCCTGGTGTGATGGTTAGGTTCTGATATCAACTCGGCCAAATGATGATGCCCAGTTGTCTGGTCAGGCAAGCATTGGCCCAACCATTGCTGCAAAGATATCCCATGCCTGGTTGGTAAACCAGAAGGCTGGTGTATTAAATCATCACTCAGTTGATTGCATCTGTGGCTGATTACATCTGCAATGAACTAAGGCCTGCCTCCCATCCTAAAGATAATCCAATCAGTTAAGGACTTTTAAGGAAGGAGAGAGACTTTTTCACTGCTGAGCCTCTGCTATGGGGTTCATCCAGACCTTCATCAGAGCTACCAGCTTCACAGTCTGCCATACAGATTTTGGACTCTTCCATTCCCTCGGTTCCTTGAGACGGGGGGAATAGTTGGTTCTGTTTCTGGGGAACCCTGACTAATACACCTCACCAAGTTACTTAACCTCTCTGAGCCACATTTTCCTCTTCTATAAACTGGAGTATGTAGCACCCATCTCTGGAGTTGTGAAGATTAAACAATACACATAGAAGAACCCAGAATTTGGAATGGAAACCAATGTCCTTTCCTACTTCCTGGTCTAGCTCCCTGTCTCACTCCAGTGGGGGACTGTCACCAGCATCATGAAAGAGGATGCATCTATCCTCCCTCTATGATTCTGATCCTTCAGCAGGAATGGAAGGTTTTTAGTCGAGAAGTCTCCAAACTTAACCCAAAGATCTGCTCTTCGCTTCCTATGAGTGGAGATGCAGCTGTGTCTGACTGGTGGCTAGGGGTGAAATGGACTGCGTAGGGTGCCTGCAACAGCAGGGCGAAGACCCCTCCCAATGGACCTTGAGACCCTTGGTGAATCTGTCAGCAGGTTGCGAACTCATTCCACCACTCCTGCACGTGACCGTTCCTTTGGAACAGGGTCATCTGATCACCACTGGCTGGCCTGGGGGAGCCTGTGTGATTTCGCTTGAAGAAAAGCTCATGCACTCATGCCACACCAAACTCTCAGGGATTCTATTAGTTGAAACTCCCAGGAACTGACATTTAGGAACTTGCATTTTCTATGAGTCTGCTGAGAAATGTGATCAGAATTGAAAGTGCCCAGCTGACCAGAAGACCTGACTGGACTGGGAAAACGAAACAGCTCC
>PVIY010046504.1:0-18433 GCA_004026745.1 Myrmecophaga tridactyla | reverse complement strand
GCGCCGGGTGCGACCTGACGGCGGGCCAGCCGGGGTGCCACAGCGCCGGGCCGGACTCGGACCTGAGGCAGTGGCGACTGCGCAACCAACGGTGTGGCCAGAGGAAACATGCGGTGTCGCCGCAGAGTCCCCAGAGCCCGAGGACTATGAAGGCAAGTGCATATTCTCCAGGGTCGCGCGGGGACAGGAACTGGGCACCGAAATCCTGCCCTGTGAGAATGAAGACTTAGTTTGCTTCAGAGATATCAAACCAGCAGCACCTCATCATTATCTTGTAGTGCCAAAGAAACATATTAGAACCGGCAAAGAACTTAAGAAAGATCAAATAGAACTGGTTGAGAGCATGGTAATTGCTGGAAAGGCCATTCTTGAAGGAATAATTTCCCTGACTTCAAAAATCGGAGGATGGGTTTCCGTGTGCCGCCATTCTGTTCTATTTCCCACTCGCGCCTTCCTATTCTGGCACCACTCATCTTGGTTTCATATCAAGATTTGTTTAGAGAGTAAATTCCTACTGGTTTATCACAGCTGATTATTTGATCGATAAACTATGTACACGAGAATGTCAACATTAAGAAGACTTTCCTAATCATGGTTCAACATAAATTAAAATTTTGGTCCCTTTGAAGTCTACTTGCTATTTGAAGGTTTGTTGGGTTTTATAAGCGGCTATTATTGAGTGGCCTGAAATCTTTTCTGAATGTATGTTTCTTGATCTATGATGTAGTTTAAATGAATATCTGTCAGTGATGTCTTTGTTTTAATGGTTACTTATCTGAAGTGTAAGAAACTATGGATAAAATCCCATAAAAAAATTGTTCACCAATAAGGGCTCTGCATTTAAAAAATTCAAATATTTTCATTTCTCAGCAGTCAATTAGAGGAGTGATTTATTTATATGTATTCACTATGAAGAATAAACAAGTATAAAAAGTACTTTATTAGAACCTTTATTACTTTGAAGGAGTAAAAAATTATTGACAATTCTTCAGTTTTAAACATAATTATTCAAAATATGGAATACTCCAATATAAAGCAATCTTTGACCTTGTTGATGGAAAGAATTTTATCATTTTCCACTTAACTTTCAGGTGTTTGTTTTCATCTCCTGAAGCCTAGCATTTTAGTAATATACTGATCCTGAAAGCTGGCAACGTAATGGCTAACAGTGAATTTGTAATGACAATCAGTGGGCTAAGAACAGAAGTCACTGCAATGGAACTTACTGGAGGAACATAAATGGGGAAGAAACATAAAGTGGTTATGTTGACATATTAAAACTGGCAGAAACTGTTGCTTAATGGCTTGATTTTTGTGCCAAAAGGAAATTTAAAAGATTTCATCATGAAAAAGGCCTCATTTGAAAGAAGAGATAGACTTGGTTATTAAAATAAATCTTCATATCTACTATATATTAATATTAATGATATATCATTTCATGAGGCGTATTTCTTTAGGACTTGCCTGTTGATGCTAAGCCATTTTAATACATCTGTGTATCTCTAATAACTGTGGTGAACGTGAATGAAGAGTAAGTGCTGAGAGCTAGTCCTACATTGTGCTAGTGTCTAATGGGCCCATGTACATGAATATAAATGGGCTTAAGGATTAATATATTGATGTTGGGAATGAGCTGAAATTACTAGTTTTCTTTCTTTGGGGCGTTTGTGATATAAAATATAGTTTTAAGAAATGATGTACTTATTGCAGTGTTTGGTTAAAACATCTGGAGTCAGTTTTGTTTAGTTCGTTCATTCTTTTATTCATTCAGCAAACATTTGTTGAGTATTTAATGCATACTAGGTCCTGTGATAGGATCAAGGAATATAGAAATGAGAAAAGACAATCTGCGTTAACTGCTAATAGAGGGGTAAGACAAAATCAGTGGTTAGACTTTCGTGTCTTAAGTGTTGTAATGGTTATGTGTCCAAAGAAGAGAGTGTGGAGGAGGAAACCCCTCTGAAAGCATGTGGCAGTGGAGCTGAGTAGTGAAGACTTAATGTTAGGCAGGCAGATTGTGGCAGTTTAGCTGAGGGACCCACATGTACGTTCCTTGGGTTCTGCTTTTAATATTATTTACAGTTGAAATGAATGTCAGTTTCCTTTTAAACACTGGCAGTGGGGAAGGGAATTCGGAAGTTGGTATTATGGGCTGTCAAAGTTGAATTACAAGGTTTTCAGCATTGCTTTGTGAAGTAGTTCACTGAACACCTACTTGGATTAGCAGTTACAAGTTTCCATAAATCAGCTAAAGTCTGACCAACTATAGGAAAGGAATTTTCAACATGTGAAAACTGAGTGCTTTACTATGTATACTTGCAATGATGTAACCGACAATAGTATAAAAATAGTATGCAAGTTAAAGGTGCTTGTAAATGCCTTATGGACTTCTTCAAAAATGTGTTTAGTCCATTAACTTAATTTATATAGGTTTAATATTCACATGTTTTTCTTCTGTGTTGGAAAACATTTGGAAGCACATTTTTAGTGGAGAGTCTTTGCTTTTACTTATAAAGATTAAACAGATTGCCATAGTAAAAATTCACTTACCCTTTTCAGTAGGCTAAGTGTTTGGTGACTCCTTCACTGTAACATAAGGTCAAAACAAAGTTAATTTAGGACCTTTCTTTAAAAATGCTTATGGTAGTTTTAAGGCCATTTATTTAGGCATGCTATGATGCTATTTGTTTGTAATTGTATGAGTATAGAATTATTAATGATGAACTATTTCACACTGTAATTATTTAGCCAGAAGAAAGCTAAATAAAAATGAGAAAATACTGTTTCAAAAAAAAAAAAAAAAAGGAGTTCTGAGTCTGTGAAATGTCTCAAGCCTGGGAGTTGATTAAGGGGCCGTGATTCTCTATTTTTGTAATTCAAGTTAGACTTTTGTTTGCTTAACCTAGAACTCGTCTGAACAGGCCGATCAAGTAAGAATTTAGTAGGCTGCCCATTTGTCTTACTTCAGGTACCCCATCATCCGCTAGCTAATGGCTTGGATCTGGGTGAGCCAGACTATTTTGAATACTTCTTTGAGTCTGTTTTTCATTATGATAGCCATGTCCACCTTGTCTTTGGTGATAAAGTGCACCATTTGGCTTCTGCCACCGTGGGATCTGATTATCCCCATTGGGTTTAAGTATCCAAGTTTAGTGTCAGCAGTTTCCTTGGTAAGATCTGACCTATAGAGAAGTGGTAACACTGAGCTCTTCAGGGATGATGGAGTTAGTTTTACAAATTTATTCCTCACAATTGTGGTGAAAGGTGTGTCCTCTGGGCATTTGTAGAGCAGGTAAGCAGGTCTTACCACTATAACATTCCTGCTTCTCTAAGTCTTTGGATCTCCTATCTACATTTTATCAGGGAAGTTCTGGCATTTCTACTTCAGGGAATGGAGGCCACCTTTTTGTCCAAACTTCAGCCAAACACCTGAAAAAATTGTAGAGCCCTTTCTAACCCTTCAAGCTACAACATTGAATCCAAAATCTCTGCTTAGTGGACCCTTATCAATAAATTTAGCCTGATCCAACTTTATGTTCCTTCTACTATTATTCCATTCCCTTAATATCCATTCTCACAATACTCCCCTGGTTTCTTTCTATATAAATTGGAAAACTCAAACAGTTCTTTTAGAGTGCCATGCACCTCCTCATTGGCCATACTTTGTACCTTATCTTTTGGTGCCTGTTGGGACTTCAGTCTAGTTGTAGGCCTAGAAGAAAAAAAGGGTGATGGGTGTGGATTATGAAAAGAATTAAAGTATCTTACAAACCAATTACTTTGGAACATTCCATTGCAATTTCATCTGATGAAAAGGATTAATCTCTTCAGATAGAAATGTGAAGGCTATTTCCTCAGGGAAGATTGGAGATTGGGTAGCTAATTCCTACCCAATCAAGGCAGATCATTACAGGTTTATCTGGCAAAGACTTGGCAGAATCTAAGGTTTCAATGATTCCACCATCATTATAGTCAACTCATATGTCCCTGTTCCAATTATCAGTATCCCATTCCTTTCTACTCAATGCCCTCACTTTTATAGCAGATGCCCTTCAGTGTTGGGAATTCAATTTACATTATAATTCACCCACTCACATAATGAGACACTGGGTGTGGTTTTCAGAAATCTCAAATCTGAGATTCTGCAGCCACATGAAATAAGATTTTCTTTCACAATACACATAGAAACTTTCATGTCCTTCATGTAGTGCTTGACTTGGAAATTTGAAACCTTGAGCCTATTCCTTTCTTTAACAACTGTATCCAGCATATTTAGGAAAAACCAGCCAACATCATTACACTTTTTAACTCCACAAAACTTTTCCATGGTATCCCAAACACTCATTCATAGTCTTGCCCCATACAAGCATTTGATAGCCATATCCAGTGGTGATATTTTGCATATCTTTGTCAACTCACACCATGGGCTATCACTGTCATCTTGAGTGTTGGAAATAGAATCATTAGTACCTTTGAATCTATTCAGAGAACCAGTTCCAAAAACTGTGTTTCTTAAGAACCGCTCCCAGTACCAAATCTGTATTAGTCAGGGTTCTCCAGGGAAACAGAACTAACAGGAAATATTATGAACTTTTTATAAGAATTAGCTCATATGATTGGGGGGTGGGTAAATCCAAATTCTGTAGGCAGGTCACAAGCCGGGAACTCTGATGAAGTTTTTCATATTTCCCACATGTTCTAGTTTGCTAGCTGCCAGAATGCAATATACTAGAGACAGAATGGCTTTTTTAAAAAACTTTTTTTATTGTATAATGTAACATATGTAGAAAGCAAAGAAATAAAAAAGCAATAGTTTTCAAAGTACTCTTTAACAAGTACTTACAGGACAGATCCCAGAGTTTGTCATGGGCTACCATACAATCCTCTCAGATTTTTACTTCTAGTTGCTCCAGAATATGGGAGTATAGAAGTCTTAAATATATTTTTTTAGTCATCACAACCGACTTTTTTCCTTCTTTTTTTGTGTGAAAAATAACATATATACAAAAAAGCAATAAATTTCAAAACACAACACCACAATTAGTTGTAGAACATATTTCAGAGAAATGTGGGTTACAATTCCACATTTAAAAATTTTACTTCTAGCTGCTCTAAGATACTGGAGACTGAAAGAGATAACAATTTTAATGATTCAGCATTCATATTCATTTGTTAAATCCTATCTTCATGGTATAACTCCACCATCACCTTTGATCTTTCCATCCCTCTCTTTAGGGGTGTTTCGAATATACGCATTCTAACTTTTTCATATTGGGTCTGTAACTAACATGGGGTAGGGAGATGGAACTATCTGATGTTCTGGAGAGTCTGGACCTTCTAGGATTTAGGGACCTGAATCTAATCTAGACCAGGGACCCATCTGGAGGTTGTAGGTTTTTGGAAAGTTATTCTAGTGCATGAACCCTTGTGGAATCTTATATATTGCCCTAGGTATTCTTTAAGATTGGCTGAAATGGTCCTGTTTTGGGGTTGGCAGGTTATGATAGGTAGCAAGGTCTAACTGAAGCTTATGTAAGAGCAACTTCCAGAGTAGCCTCTCGACTCTCTTTGAAGTTTCTCTGCCACTGATACTTTATTAGTTACACTTCTTATCCCACTTTTGGTCAGGATGGAATTGTTGATCCCACAGTGCCAGGGCTGGGTTCATCCCTGGGAGTCATCTCCCAGGCTGCCAAGGAGACTTTCACCCCTGTCATGTCCCATGTAGAGGGGAGAGCAATGATTTTACTTGCAGGGTTGAACTTAGAGAGACTGAGGCCACATCTGAACAACAAAAGAGGTCCTCCAGAAGTAACTCTTAGGCATATCTATAGGCAGTCTGAGCTTCTCTACTACCTACATAAGCTTCACAAGTGTAAGCCTCAGGATCGAGGGCATGCCTGTTGATTTGGGTGTCCCTAAAGTTTGACACAGTATCAGAGATTCCCTGATTATAAGGTTTAATAGTTCCATATTCTTTCTCCCATCCCTCAAGGGACTTTTTTATTATCTGCTTAATATACTCTAGGATGTTTCCAGGCATTACAATAATCTATGCAGGATTAAAGGACCTCTTTCTTATTCTGGGTTCCCTGTATTTCAATAGTTCAAATCAGCTATACAGATAGGTTGAGTTAGATTATGTGCTACAGAAAATTTCAGTTCAGGCCAAACAAACCTTTCTTCCTTTGGTCTCAAAGGGTATGTGTGGTTCTAAAATATAGACATTGCTTCCTTATCCCTGTGTTCTGAATTACTTTAACCCAACCTGATTGACTTCGTTCTCATCTCTAATTATCAGATTATATATATTTATATATATATCAAACAACCTCTCGAAATCCAGAAATAATAATCACCACTCCAGACTTAATGTGTCTGCTATAAAAGTTTACAACCTAGGCCCCTGTTTTCTAATAAACATTTTCTAAAGGAGACCATATCATTGTTTTTGTTTTTTTTTAATTTGCATATGAGCAGGAGGCACCAGGGATCAAACTCCAGACCTCCAGCACAGCAGGTCAGAGCTCTGCCTGCTGAGCCACGGCAGCTGCCCATATCATTGTTTTATCGTACTGCCACCAAATGTCCCACATGTTCATTCACATCGCTGCATACCTCATGACTTTGTTCCTTTTTGTAGCAGCACAACCTTTGTTCATAAGTATTACTGACCATTCACCAATCTGCTTCTCAGTCAGTGCATCTCTTCAGCCACCTGCATTCATCAGGCATCACGTATAGTGCCCAAAGTCCATCAATATTTTCAATTTTAGACAATTTCATTGTTTCCAAGAGAAAGAAAACCAATAAATCCACCCTCGCCAAATAGGCAGAATGGTTTTTCAAAGGGGGAATTTATTAGTTGCAAGTTTATAGTTCTAAGGCCATGAAAATGTCCCAAATAAAGCTAGTCTATAAAAATGGTGCAATCTAAGCCATTGGGGAAAGATACCTTGGCTCAGAATGGCTGATGGCATTCAGGGTCTGTTTCTCAACTGGAAAGGCACATGGCAAACATGGCGACACCTACTAGCTTTCTTTCCAGGCTTCTTATATCATGAAGCTTTCCGGAGGCGTTTTCCTTCTTCATCTCTGAAGGTCTCTGGCTATGTGGGCTCTCTTGGTTCTTGTTGCTCTCTTGCTTGCTCCAAAATGTTTCTTCTTTTAAAGGATTCCAGTAAACTAATCAAGACCCACCTGGAATGGGTGGAGTCACATCTCCATCTAATCAAAAGTTAACACCCACAATTGGGTGTGTCACATCTCTGTGGAGATAATCTAATTAAAGTTTTCAACCTACATTGTTGAATCTGGATTAATGAAATGGCTATGCCCACAAGATTGGATCAGGAGTAAAACATGGCTTGTCTAGGGTACATAATCCTTTCAAACCAGAATACCAGGTAAAGCTGGTCAGATGAAGTAGAGATGGAAATTCTCCCTTCTGATTGCTGAAATTATCACTTCTCCTTTTAAGGCCTTCATCTGATTGGATGAGACATCTGTCATTGCTAAAGTCAATCTCATAAGTTGAATTTTCAGTTGATTTATCAGCCAAAAGCCAAATTGATTTACCAGTTGATGCAATCAACCAAATGATGACTTAAATCCACAAAATATTCTCATCATAATAGTCAAGACCAGTGCTTGCTTGACCAAACAACTGGACACCATAACCTGGACAATTTAGTTTTTTTTTTTTTTAAATCTGATTTAAAAGCTTAAGAAGAGCCGTATCTACCTGGAGATGGAGAGTGCAAACTAAGCTATGACCTCAGGAACATTCCTTTAACCCCTGTGTCCTGAGTCCTGCTGAGTTATTTGTATAAATTTAACCTTTAGTTGGAAGCCACTGTACCTCAATGGTAGTCAATGAACACCCAATTGTCATTGTCAATGGAGGGAGACATTGGGGTTGATCACAAACAGTAGTGACAACATATCCTATAAATAGCTAAAAAACAAAGGTAGAGAGCTCTGCTAATGGGATGCAATATGCGTGCATGTAGTAGGAGGTCATATATGTGTGTGTCTCCTGGAAAAGGATGGGGGAAAAGGGAGAAGGATCATTTTAGATACCTTCTCTCCCAATGTTTTTGTCCCTGAGACCCCTCCCCCATTCCAGGTTGAGCCCTTCTCCTTGGGCACTAAGGGTCTTACCATCATTTTCAGAGGCTTTTATAATACTAGCAAGAATTGCTTAAACTTACTGAACATTTCTTCAATATTACATCCATAATATTGTTCACATTTTGCTTATAAAGTGACAGTTTTCTTGTCTAAGATCAATGCAATGAGTAAGTGGATGGCTTCCTGACCTTTAGCGCTAAACCCTATTGAACCAGATGGCCTCCTTAATTTCTCACTATGTTTCACCATCCAATAATCTAATTCTGAGCATTTCCTTTGCGGCCATGACCACCCACATCATGGGGCAGGAAATGGGGTGGGGGAAGGTAGCCTGGCAAGGGGGCACATAGGCAACCAGGAGAGAGTGGCTTGGAGGTGAGGGTTTTAAGCTGTGTGTGGTTTGGGCCTGTATGAGTCAGGATTCTCTAGAGAAACAGAACCAACAAGAGATATCTGTAAATATGGGAATTATAGAGGTGTCTTACGCAACTGTGGGAATGAAAGAGTCCAAAATCCACAGGGCAGGCTGTGAAGCTGACAGCTCTGATAAAGGGTCTGATTGAAACCCACAGGAGAGGCTTGCCAGTGAAAGAAGCAGTGAAAAAGTCTCTCTTCTTCCTTAAGTCTTCAACTGATTGATTATCTCATGTGGGAGACACACCTTTGTTGATTGCAGATGTAAATAGACACAGATGCAATGAACTGACTGATGATTTAATACACCAGATTCCATTTTATCAACCAGCCATGAAAGAGCCTTGCAACAACAGTCAGGCCAGTGCTTCCCTGATCAGACAACTGGGTATCATCACTTGACCAAGTTGACACCCGGCCCTAACCATCACAGTCCACCCCTTGTCAACTTGGCAGCTATACATATCACCTTGAAACATGCTTAATTCCCAAATAGAACATAATAACAGACATAGGTTTTGCCTAACAACACTTAGCTCTCCTGCATACAACTGGAAATGAACTACATCTTTCCGGAGTAGGGTGCAAGTCCTTAGGTAACATTCACTGTTAAACTTCATATCCTATGACTTAAATGCTATAACATGAACAATACAATTTATATTGTATGATAAGAGGAAAACAAGATATTTGCTTATGCACAAATGCAAACATACTCATAACAAAACAGGGAAGAAATATTCATGCAATCACAATTCTCGTTTCCGTAATTGGTCACATGGCTGTAGCTCATATTTATCACTACCTTCTTCTACTACCTATTCCATGTTCCTTTTACCCTCAGTAAGCACTTCAGCTGGCCATGGTTCACTGCCAGATGGGGTGACCCAAACCTTCATTCCTGAAGTTTCTGGGCCATTGGTAGTCCTGCCTAGATTGGGTTGTTGCAGTTTTCCATTGATTTTAATCACAAGGCATGGTAGAACTAAGAGATGCCCTAGGGGATCTTCTGTATTCCAAGAAAACTCTTCTTTACCTCCATTGTATAGTTGCAGTTATATTTCCCCTTGATATTTAGGATCAATCAGCCCAGACTGAACAGTAATCCCCTTTCGTACCCATTGATTTAGTGGCATGAGAAGCCCAAAGTGGCCTTAACTTCCAGTTCAATGGAATCATTTTTGTGTCTCCTGGAAGGAGCACGCCTTCTTTTGGAACTAAGACCTGTAGACCAGCTGAGCTTAAGGTTTCAGGGACAGGAAGCAAAAATTTTCCTAGAGGATCACTAGGGTTGATAGTGAGTGGTGACACTCCCATTTCCACCGCTTGATTCCTGGACCTGTGAATCCTGGATATGGGAGAAACAGCACCATACAATGGATTCTAATTCAGAGCATACACAACCTCCTGGAGAACATTGTTCCAGCCCTGGAATTGGGCCATTCCACCATTCTATCAACCCAGTTGCCTCTGGATGATGAGGAACCTGGTAAGACCAGAGAATGGCCCAATTCTCTGTGTGTGGCTATTCCCAGACTTCATTTGCTGTGAAGTGGGTTCCTTGATGAGATGCAATGGTGTGTGGAATACCATATGGTGGATAAGGCATTCCGTAAGTCCATAGATGGTAATTTTTGCAGAAGTGTTGTGTGCAGGGAGAGCAAACCCTTATCGGGGGTACCTGTCTATTCCATTTAGAACAAATCACTACCCCTTCCATGATGGAAGTGGTCCAATGTATTCAACCTGCCACCAGGTAGCAGGCTGATCACTTTGGGGAATGGTGCCATATCAGGGACTGCGTGTGGGTCTCTGTTGTGGGCAGATTCAGCACTCAACAGTGACCAAAGCCAGGTCAGCCTTAGTGAGTGTAAGTCCATGTTATTGAGTCCATGCATGACCTTCATTCCTACCATCATGGCCACTTTGTTCGTGAGCCCAATGACAGGGGTGGCTGAGGAAAGAGGATGACTTGTATCTACAAGACAGGTCAATTTATTCACTTGATTATTAAAACTTTCCTCTGCTGAAGTCACCCACTGGTGAGCATTAACATGTAACACAAATATCTTCATGCACACTCAGAAAGGTCTATTCACATACCTCTTCCCCAGACCTCTTTGTCACCAATTTTCCAATCATGCTCCTCCCAAGTCCCTGACCATCCAACCAAACCATTAGCAACAGCCCATTAGTCAGTATGCAAATGCACTTCTGGCCAGTTCTTCTTCTAAGCAAAATGAATAGCCAGGTGCATTGCTTGAAGATCCACGCCCCTGGGAGGATATCCCTTCACCACTGTCTTTTAAGGACATCTTAGAAAGAGGTTGTGGTGCTGTAACTGTCCACTTCTAGGTGGTCCCTACATATCATGCAGAACCATCTGTAATCCAGGCCCAAGCTTTCTCTTCCTCAGTCAACTAACTGTAAGGAACTCCGGAAGAGGCTATAGCTCTGGTCTGGGAAAGAGAAGGTAATGTGGCAGGAGTGGGTGCCATGTCTTTTCCAGTTAGAACAAATTGCGGCCCCTTCCATGATGGAAGTGGTCCAATGTAATCAACCTGCCCTCAGGTATCAGGCTGATCACCTCGGGGAATGATGCCATATTGGGGACTGAGTGTGGATCTCTTTTGCGGGCAGATTCTGCACTCAGCAGTGGCTGTTGCCAGGTTGGCCTTGATGAGTGGGCCACTTCCTCGTATAACTTATTTGTACCTTCAGGACCTACTCAAGTCTTATCTCCTATATACCATTTCCTTTTTATGATGGAGCGCTGCTGTGTGCAACCAATTTTATGGTTGGTTGAACCCAGCTCATGATAGGCAACTCAGTTCTCATGGCAACTTGGTGGCCTATGGGTAAGTGTCTTTGGTCTCTACTAAGGCCCAGTAGCGGCTAAAATCTGTTTCTCAAAAGGAGAGTAATTATCTGTAGTGGATGATAAAGCTTTGCTCCAAAATCCTAAGGGTCAGTGTTGTGATTCTCCTGAGGACCTTGTTTGGGTTACTTCCAGATCCTTTAAACCCCAAAATAGAAACAACAGGCTTGCACCAATACTGTGAAGTCTGTTCTGCCCAGACACTTCTTTGCCAGAAAATAAAATCCCAATCATTTGGAGACAAGTCTTTACCTCTATTTCGTTATTTCAGAGAAGGGGGCTTCTTAAGGGCTTAGAGAACCAATGTGGGAGACCCTGCACAAGAGGGTGGATTAGATAAATAATCAAAACAAGTGGTGCTTTTTTTTCTTTCTAGCTCCACTGGGGATGGGGAGCATTGTCTAACTTGGGAATATGTTAAATCAGTGGTTTGCAGACTTAAATGTGCATCAAAATAACTTGGAGGGCTTACTAAAACACAGAGAGCTGGACCCTATCCCCAGCGTTTCTGATATACTATGTCTGAAATGGGACCCCAAAATTGCATCTCTAACAAGTACCTGGATGAGGCCTGGGTATCCCATTTTGAGATTCATTGCTTTAAACCCAGAGCAGAGTGGCTTTAAGGGCTTTTAAGAAAAGGACTACACAAGCACAATCTCCATCACCATTATCACATTATCATCCAGCTGCTGCCCTCTCCCCCCACCCCCCTTCAAGTCACACCTGGCTTCTTGTAGTTCCCTAGATCTTCCTCACTATTGCACAGGCCAGGCCTTTGTTTTATAATATGCAGAATAGTATGAACAATAAAATAAAAATAAAATCTAATTCTGCTATTCAAAGATAACTGCCACCAACATCGGGGTGGACCTGGCAAGAAAGAATGGAGGAGAAGGAGCTACCTTAAAAGTTGCCATCATGTCATTTTGGAGCAAAGCTTGCAAATAAATTTCTCAAGTGCTTCCTTTTATATGTAGAAGTGTAAGACAGCATTGCCTCCAGAAAGGTGGAGCAACAAGTTTCCTCTGGTCACAATGATTGCCTTCCTGATGAAGCTTTACCGATTTTTGTGATAATACCCTGTTGCTGTGTAACAGTTTACAAATCTCTTTGCATATCTTGCTTTATTTTGAGGTAAGTGTTCACTGTGAGAGGATTAGAGATTTGCTCAAGATTTAATAAGTAGAAGAGACAGGACTAAAATCTGGGACTTCTGGCTCCAGACCCTGTTCTTCCCACGCAGTGAGGTGTCCCCCCAAGGTCTTGCAGCTTGTGACCATAAGTGTGGACACTTCCTGAGGCAGTCTCTTGAGAAAAACAACCACACTGTCTACCCTTTTTAGCAGCCCTTTCTTTTGTGGGGGTGCATCCCCCCACCTCCACCCCCCACGCTGTCCCCAGTCCCTTGCCAAATACTCTTTACAGTGCTGGTGCAAGCCCAGCTGCTTCTATTTTTGGCTTTAAAGGATCTGGAAGTAACCCAAACAAGGTCCTCAGGAAGCACCAGCTCCCCCAGTTCTGGGTGTTAACACTGCATTCTATGCTCTTCCCCAGACTCCCTCTCTTTGTTCACTGCTTGTTCCCATTATCCAAGGACAGAGCCTCCCACTTTGCCTTCCTTATACAACAAAGAGTTGATGGTTGCTTGGAATTGCTGTGAACCCTTCAGGGCTCTCTCCCACACCTTTGACTTTCAAATCCCTTGCCCGAGAGCCATCTCTGCCTCACTTGAAGTACTCTATTCCCAAACACTACATGGAATTACCATCATTCGTGGAGACTGATTTCCTTATCCTCTGAAGTGCTTAGTAGATACTGAGAGCTTCATAAATGGTAGCTACTATTATTGTTGTTACTATTTTTTATTAAACAGGGGGACCTAGGTAGGGAGAACAGTAGGGCTGGTTACAAACTCTGAGGAGCCAAGTGTAAAGTGAAGATGCGAGGCCTAGCCGGGGGCTGGGAAATTCCCTTTCCACTGGCCCGCTGCCCCAGACCATGGCTGATGAGCAGCCCGAGATGGCAACCTCTGTGCAGGGTCAGACTCAGAACCCAGATCAGGGTGGACGAGAAGCCCCCACCGTGCCTCCTGCCAGCCAAGGGGACAACCACCTCTTTGTCCCACAAGAGCATGCCCAGCCCTGACCCTCCCCCCACATGTGCCCAGTCCCTGGCTGGGATGGAAGGCAATGGCAGAATGCCCCTGGTGTGGTCCAGGTAGAGGGCAGCAGGAGACAGCGGGAGGTGGGCCCACATGTGAGCTGAGTCCTGTGGAACAGAATATGCAATGTAGGGACATGGAGTGTTCGTGGAACCATGAGAGGTCCACGGATAGGAAAGAGTGAGGTCAGGGTTGAGGTGGGGAGAGGCTGGAGGGGAGGCTGGAACTTAAACTGACAGACAAAAGGAGAGCAATCACATTTTATTTTATTTTACCATTACATATATATTAGTACATGACTGTGCTGGTTTGAAAGGATTTATATACTAATCAATCTTGTGGGAGCAACGGTTTCTTCTAATCCCTATTAGAAGTACTATGGGTTGGGAACTTGATTAGGTTATCTACATGGAGATGTGACTCAATCAGTTGTGGGTATTAAGTTCAGGAGATGAGGATCCAGCTTGTTTGGGAAAGCTGAGACATCTGCCATCCTAGGGAGGATAGACAGGGCAGAGACAGGCACTAAGGCTGGAGGGAGGGACAAGGGTGAGGGTGCTACAGTGGAAGGGCACATGCAAAGGAGCCAGGGACAGTGTTTCAGAGATAAGAACTGGTAGCAGGGTAGTTGGTGGTCTGGTGTGCAGTGGGACTGGTGGCAGAGACCAATTAGGAGGAACCTGTAAGAATACAGGTGACGGTTGACAAGGAGGAAAATTGCAATAAGGCATCACTCAATCTCCACTTGTGCTGGCCCCAAAGCAACTCCAACATCAGGCTTTCCTTCTGGATCCATGCCCAGATAGTCGCACCAAGCTTCAAATGTCTGTAACACTTAAAATGCAAGTCCCAGTCCAACATGTCTCTGGAACCCCTACTTATGGTAAACAAACCTCCGTAGAGCCTGAATCTGTTTAAGGGTGGCGGTGGTGGGGAACCTAAACCTTCCCCTGCTTCCCTGAACTCTGGCTTTCTCTGGAGGGCACTAGGCTGCCCATTCGCCAGTTCCCACCTATAGTTTGGAGGCAGGTTGTCAGAATTCTCCTAGCATCATGTTGCCCTTCCTAAAACATATTCCTTCACCTTCTTTTAAAAGCTCTTCTCCATTGAGGCAATACCAGCCTGTCTTACCAGTAGGTTTTCTTCAGAGGCTTTGAGATCTTTTGTCCAACCAAGTTCTGTGTCATCCTGGATCACTTCAGCCAGGAGGTTCTCCATCCTGTATCCAGAATGAAATTTCCTTGTTCTCATGATTGATTTAGCAGATCCATGTCAAATTTTGTATCCTACAAACAGAATATACTTTCTTCTCCAGATTCCTAGGACATTTGCCAGCAAGTAGAATTTATCATTATTCTCCAAACATTTTCCTACAACATTGTTTCTCTATTGCCTCCTCTGTCTTTTAGAAACCACTTCTGAGGAATGTGCCATCTCACCCTATCACCTTGTCTCATCACTGAAGTATTTGGTTCTCCAGGCAGGGCCAGCTTCATGGGCAAGTGAACCCAGGCAGTCACACAGGGCCTCGGGCTCATAAGTGCCCTGAGCTGGTCAGATGCTTTGCTGTCACTGTCTTGAAATCCTTAATTTTTTTCCGTGTTTGGGGTTAGTAAGTGAAGCCTGATGGTGCAATGGCACATGCGCATAACCAGAAGTATGGCATGCGATAAGCATGCTAGTGGTCTCAGGATGCGTGGGAGTTCAGCGAGACTCAAAGCCAATACAAGGGAAGCATGTTAGAATGAAGCCCTGAGAGACCACGCTTTTCGTTCCAGCTAGAACTTGCTTCAGATACATCAAGAAGGTAATGACATTTAAAAAAACACAAGTAACAAGGAAACCTATCCTATCCTTTCTGAGTGTACCAGCCAATCACCTATGGTGAAAATTATAATGGAAGGAAAGAGAAAGAAAGACAAGGCAACCCAGAGTTCCTTTTCCTTTCAGTCCTTTTTCATTCAGCAGTAGATTAAGGAGAGAATGTTGGTAGAATGCGTATCACGAAGTGAAATACAAGCAGTTGAGTTAGTTTCGTGCAGCATTTCTTAAGAAGGGAGTGCTGGTAGAATGCATATCAAGAAATGAAATACAAGCAGTTGGGTGAGTTTTGTGCAGCAATTCTAGTGATCTGTTAAGAATGAAATACACATGCATGTACAAGCTATGAAGACCAAATCATGTGATTTCGGTAGTTCCATATATAAGTTAAATGCTCTTATGTTTGCATTTGAAACTGGAATTATACGATATAAAGATGAACATTAAAATTTACGCCAATAATAAAAATTTTAATTTTTCTTTACTTAGAATGACATTAAATAGCAAATAAAAAAATACCATGACAAGTCAAGAGAGAGAACATGGAAGATAAAAAAAATGCTTTGTACTTTGGTATCTTTAATGGCACTTTTTCTTACTCTTTGAACAAGGGGGCCCACATTTTCATTTTGCCCTAGGACCCATCAGTGCCATAGCCGGCTCTGCCCGAACCATCCAGGACTTCATCCTCATGGCACACAAGCTTCACTCCGCCTGAAGACTTAGCATCATGTTCTGAAATTTCAGCGTTCATTAAGATGATCCACACTTCAGATATGTATGTTTTTAGAAAAGACAGTATATTGTCTTAGGATACAAAGTTGTATACACATGGGCATGGAATATTTTAAAAACTGACCCTATTTTAGATAAGGATTTTTAACCTGTCTCTTTTTATAATAGCAAAACTTTGAAGCAATATCTATTGAAATATGAGAAATTAATTTGTTAAATTGTTATATCCGTGCAATGCAATACTTTGAAGCCTTTAAAACTGATGTCAAAACTACATATTTATTAATATGGAAAGCATTCTTGATGCACTAATAAATTAAAAATATTAGTTTACAAAACAGTAAAACTGAAAATGAGCTTTACTCTCTGTGCTGCAAAAGATTTGCTCCCCAAAGCTTTCTCTCCTAAGATCAGAAACAAGACAAGGATGTCCACTCTCACCTTTGTTATTCAACATTGTGCTGGAAGTTCTAGCCAGAGCAATTAGACAAGAGAAAGAAATAAAAGGTATCCAAATTGAAAAGGAAAGGGTAAAACTCTCAGTGTTTGCAGATGACATGATACTATATGTTGAAAAATTTACAGCAAAACTACTAGAGCAAATAAATGAGCACAGCAAAGTGACAGGGTACAAGATCAACACCCCCAAATCCTTAGTCTTTCTATACACTAGTGATGAGAAATCTAAGGAGGAAATCAAGAAAACAGTTTCATTTACAATAGCAACCAAAAGAATAAAATATTTAGGAATAATTTTTACTAAGGAAACAAAAGGCCTATACACAGAAAAATACAAGAAATTGTAGTTTTCATGGAAGACCTAATTAAATGGAAGGGCATACTGTATTCACAGATTGGAAGACTAAGTATAGTGAAGATGTCAATTCTACCCAAATCGATTTATAGATTCAATGCAATACCAATTAAAATCCCAACAAATTACTTTGCAGAAATAGAAAAACCAATACCAAATTTATTTGGAAAGGCAGGGTGCCCCAAATAACTTGAGAAAGAAAAATGAAGTGGGAGGTCTCACACAACCTGAGTTTAAAGCATATTAAAAAGCTACAGTGGTCAAAACAGCATGGTGCTGGCATAAAGATAGATATACTGACCAATGGAATAGAATTGAGTATTCAGAAATAGGCCCTCTGATGTATGGACAATTGATCTTTGATAAGGTTGTCAAGCCAACCCACAAAGGACAGGGCAGCCTCTTCAATAGGTGGTATTTGGAGAACTGGATAGCCATACGCAAAAGAATGAAAGAGGATCCACATCTCATATCCTATACAAAAATTAACTCAAAATGTATCATGGATCTGTCTATATATTAGACCTTAGACCATAAAACTTTTAGAAGAAAATGTAGGGAAATATCTTATAAATCTTATAACAGACCTTACACCCAAAGCACAAGCCTTAAAAGAAAAAAATAGATAAATAGGATCTCCTCAAAAGTAAACACTTTTGGGCATCAAAGAACTTTGTCAGGAAAGTAAAAAGGCAGCCTACACAATGGGAAACAATATTGGGAAGCCACATATAAGATAAGCGTTTAGTATTCCAGTATATATAAAGAGATTCTTCAACTCAACAACAAAAAGACAAACAATATAATTTTTAAAATGAGTAAAACACATGAACAAATGATTTTCAGAAGAAGAAATGACTAAAAGGCACATGGAAAGGATGCAGTGACTGAGAAGGAGATTGGCAAATGATAGTGTATACTTATGATCAAATATTGCTGTTACAAAAAGGAACAAAGTTCTGAGGCATGCAGCAATGTGCATGAACCTGTGGGACTTTTGGTGAGGCAACATGTTCTAGTCTGCTAGCTGCCAGAATGCAATATACCAGAAATGGAATGGCTTTTAACAAGGGGAATTTAATGAGTTGCTAGTGTACAGTTCTAAGGCCGAGAATTAAAGCAAGTCTATAGAAAAGTCCAATCAAAGGCATCCAGGAAAAGATACCTTGGTTCAAGAAGGCCGATGAAGTTCAGGGTTTCTCTCTCGAATGAGAAGGCGCATGGCAAACACAGTCAGGGCTTCTCTCGGCTGGAAGGGCACATGGCGAATACGGCGTCATCTGCTAGCTTTCTCTCCTGGCTTCTGGTTTCATGAAGCTCCCCGGGAGGCGTCTTCCTTCTTCATCTCCAAAAGTCACTGGCTGGTGGACTCTCTGTTTTGTGGTGCTGCTCTCTCTGAATCTCTTTCTCCAAAATGTTTCCTCTTTTATAGGACTTCAGAAACTAATCAAGATCCACTCAAATGGGTGGAGAC
>PVIY010046503.1:0-18440 GCA_004026745.1 Myrmecophaga tridactyla | reverse complement strand
AGCTTTGGCAAACTAAAACATTCACCTTCTGGTAAATGGAGCCACCAAACCCTGTCCTGTCATTCACATTAGTGTGAAGCTGGAATTCATCAGTCTTGAAGCCAACTGCAAAATTGCTCTGTGTCACTCAGGACTTTGCAGTCTCAAAATTCATCTGGTAGCCAGTCAGCCAGCCCTTGTAAGCCAGCACCAGAGCACTCCAGATTGAAGGCCCAACAATGTAAAAATCCACATCCCAGTCCAGGTTGATGTGCTCCTGTTTGTTCCCTGTTTTGATTTTAGCATTCTTTTCCCATTGTTAGGCAAGAAGGATGACTCAAAGGTCAGCTTCAGACTACATGTGAGCTGATCTTCCACAGTAATCGCAGTGCCAAGGGTGTTGTCAGCATTTCTCTGTAATTTCTCTGTAAATGTCAGAACATATTCTGTCCACCTGTATTGGTTTCCAGACTGCCCATCACTTTGGTGGTCTCAGTCAGATCGCTGAACCTGAGCTTATAAATTCCAATCCATTCTCAGATTTTGTTTTTAAATCGAGTTTTACTGAGCCAAATTCCATAGCCCTTGTGAAAACATCCCTGGGAGATATCCCAAGATCAACATATGTAGGGACACAGCCATCTTCTGCTCAGAGATAGTGGTGGTGGGCTCAGCCTGTAGGCCACCTCTTGATCCATGTTTTGGCCAACCACCCAAACAAACTGTTAATGCCCTTTCTTACCCCTTGAACTACAACATTAAATCTGGAATCTCTGCTTAGTGTATCCATATCAATTATTTCCACCTGATCCAGCTTTATATTCCTTCCAGAATTATCCCACACCCTTAATATCCATTCAAACACATATTCCCCTAATTTCTATCTATAGAAATTGGAAAACTCATGGAGTATAGTGTACCTCCTTATAGGTGACACTTTGTACCCAACCTTTTGGGGCCTGATGGGACTTTAGACTAGTTATAGGTCTGGAATAAAAGAGGGGTGGTGGGGGTAGGTCGTGGAAAGAAATAGAAGTGTCTTTCAAGCCAATTAACTCAGGGCATTCCTTTTCAGTTACATCTGTTTAAAAAAGATTAATCTGTCCAGACAGAGGAGCAAGGACTGTTTCCCCAGGGGATGTGGTTACATGTCTCCCAGGCTTTGAAGGGTTAATCTCTTCAGGGGGAGGTTGAATGGCTGACTCCTCAGAAAGGACTGGAGGCCAAGAAGTCATTTTCTCAAGGCAGGCTGGGACTTAGTTGTCAGGGTTACTCAAAGTTCCAGGGAAAAACCAACTGACACACATTTACCTCAGTGTCTCAGAATCTAGACATACAACTTACAACTTCAGACTAAGCATGGCTACTATAAGTGCTTACAAACTAATCTCCAATTTTCTTATAAGTATTTTCTGAGAGAGACCTTAGCACATTTGCTCTTTTGATACTGGCTTATTTTGCCCCACACACTGTCCCCAAGGTTTCTTCAGTCCATTGTGTGCCTCTCGACCTCCTTTATGTAGCCTCACCATATTCCTTCATATAAATGTAGCACAATTCACTATTCTGCTTCTCAGTCATTGCACACTTCAACTCAGTCTATTGGGCATCATGGATAATATTTATTAAAATAAACAAACTGTCTTACAGTATCTTCACTTGGTTATACAACCAGCAGCACTCTCAATATTAGGCAATTTTCATTGGTCCATAGTAACAAAGAACTGACAAACACAGCTATACCAAATATCACTTGTCCCTCCCCCCCAATTAGTTGCCCCTGGTAGTTCTACAGTACAGTTGATGTCTTCCTGTTAACTATTGGCTATAGCATGCATTTTTAGTTTCCCCCTATACCCTTTACTATTGACTCTTTGTCCAATATCAAACTTTGAATAAGGTAATGTAAGAACTTATTTATAATTGTATATTTAATCAGTAGGATACATTGCACTACACATCTCCTTTCAATCATATTCACCTTCAAAATGGCAATATTACTTATAACCCCACTAATTAGTCACCATCGCTTTCCAATCCTTTGCATTTAAGTTCATGTAGGTTGTTGGGATTTTTATTGGTATTGCATTGCATATGTAGATAAATTTGGGTAGACTTGACATCTTGACAACATTCAAAATCCCTATCCATGAGCATGGAATGTCTTTCCATCTATTTAGGTCATTTTTAATTTCACTGTAGAATATAGCAAACCTAGAGGTACACAGATGCTAGAGATGGGGGAAAGACTACCCAGTGAGGCTGAACTTAAATTAACCAGCTGGTTATCAAATTTATTTGGAAGGAAAAGAGACCCAAAATAACTAAAAACATCCTAAAAAAGAAAAGCAAAGTGTAAGGACTAACACTTCCTTACTTTAAAGTTTACTATAAAACCACAGTGGATAAAACACCATGGTACTGGCACAAAGATAGAAGTATCAATCAACAAAATTGAATCAAGAACATGGAGATAGACCATCAAATTTATGGACAATTGATCTTCTATAAGGCCCCCAAATCCACTGAACTGGGACAGAATAGCCTTTTCAATAAATGGGCATGGGAGACTAGGATATCAATAGCCAAAGAATGAAAGAGGAATCCCACCTTATACATTATATGAAAAATAATTCAAACCAGATTAAAGACTTAAATGAAAGAGCCAGTACCATAAAACTTTTAGAAGAAAATACAGGGAAACATCTTCAAGATTTAGTAATAGGAGGTAGCTTCTTAAACTTTATATCTAAAACATAAGCACCAAAATAAAAAACAAATAAATGGGAACTCCTTAAGATCAAGAGCTTCTGTGCCTCAAAGGACTTTGTCAAAATGATGAAGATGCAGCCAACTCAAAGGAATAAAATATTTGGAAAACACCTCTCATATGAAGGCTTGATATTCTATGTACATAAAGAAATTATACAGCTCAACAACAAAAGAATAAACAGCCCAATTATAAAATGGGCAAAGGGTATGAATAGACACTTTTCCAAAGAGCAAATACAAATGGCTTAAAAGCACAAGAAGAGATACTCATTTTCTTTATCTATAGGGGAAATGAAAATCAAGATGACAATGAAATATCACCTCACACCTATTACAATGGCTGCTATTAAACAAATAGAAAACTACATACGTTACAGAAGATATGGAGAAATTGGAACACTTATTCACTGTTGGTGGATATATAATGGTCCAGCTACTGTGAAAAAGAGATTGGCAATTCCTCAGAAAACTAAATCTTGAATTGCTCTATAACCCAGCAAAACCCCTTTGCTTTTAAATAGCAAAAACTTAAGGATAAAATTCCCACCTTACTGATTTTGTACTGCCACAAGGGTTTCAAAATAATCCCCATATCCCTAAAAATACTGTAGTTAATGATATTGTTAACATAGTGACATAAACAGCTATTGAAAATCTTTTCTGGAAAATTCTGAATTTTTCAGAATTCTAGAGAAAGATATAGACAGGAGAAGGGCCCTATAAGTGCTGAATTGAAGGTAGAGAATAATATCAGGTAGGTGACTCCATACAGAGTGACCAGTTCTCTCCCCAATCCCTCATCTGGTCTCACACACAGCACAGAAAAGGCATAGAAACAGCTGCCAGGATGCCTCCCATTGGGGATACAGAATATAAATTCTCTCACAGCACTGAGACACACCCCCACCATTTGTAGACCCAGGGGACAGAGGAGGGTATTTCAAGGCCCAGGACACTGAGAAATAAAAAGTCAAAAAAACATAGTCAGAGTCTGTTAATTCCAACCCTGGGTCCAAAAGCCCTTCTGCCATCTCTGAGGGAAACAGCACAGGGTGAACTGATCCCTACCTGGGGCCTAGCTGAAGACTGGAGCAGTAGGGGACATCCTATACCACATATTAGAAAGTGAGGGACACAGACCCACATTGAGCCAGATTTCGGCCCGTAAATGCAGGGCACAGGATACCTATAGTCTCAGCCCCATCTGGCCAGATGTAACCCAGGCTCACAGGCAAATAGCTTCTGAGGACAATTACGTTATCAAATATCACCAACTTCTGGGAAGACCAGAAAGTGCAAGAGAATTGAAGGGGGTTTTCATATAATCTTCAGAAAAATATCTCAGACACCTTGGAGCTGGTCCAGACACCCTCCAAGGAACACATACTTGTTTTGGCAGAGAAATACAGACAACAAAACTGTGAAAGCAGTGCCCTAAACAAACCCAGGTCTTTTGGGACTGTGAAAAACAGAGCACCACTGGGACCCAGCAAACTGGTTTTACCTATGAACAGAGACCTTGCTGTGGAGCCCAGTGCCTCCCCCACATCCCTGAGGCAGGTCACTGTGGGTGTCTGGTTTTGGGAGACTGAGGGCAGAATCATTTTGACAACTGGCTGGTGAGAGAGATGAGGAAATCCTCAATATGATAAAGGCAGTATATGAAAAACCCTCAGCTAACTTCATACTTAATGAAGAGAGACTGAAAGCTTTCCTTCTAACATCAGGAACAAGACAAGGATGCCTGCTGTCAACATTTTAATTCAACATTGTGCTGGAAGTTCTAGCTAGAGCAATTAGGCAAGACAAAGAAGTAAAAGGGATCGAAATTGGAAAGGAAAAAATAAAACTTTCACTATTTGTGATACAATAATATACTAGAAAATTCCAAAAAAATCTACAACAAAGTTACTAGAGCTGATAAACAAGTGCAGTGTGCTGGTTTGAAATGATGTACATCCCCTAGAAAAGCCGTGTTTTAGTCCTAATCCTATTTTGTAAAGGCAGCCATTTCTTCTAATCCCTATTCAATATTGAATGTTTGAAACTGTAATTAGATCATCTCCCTGGAGATGTGATTTAGTAAAGAGTGGTTGTTAAACTGGATTAGCTGGAGGCATGTATCCACCCATTTGGGTGGGTCTTGATTAATTTCTGGAGCCCTATATAAAAGGAAACATTTTGGAGAAAGAAGGAGATTCAGAGAGAGCAGAGAATGCTGCAGCACCATGAGCCAGTGACCTTTGGAGATGAATAAAGAAAATGCCTCCCAAGGAGCTTCATGAAACCAGAACCCAGGAAAGAAAGCTAGAAGATGATGCCGTGTTCACCATGTGCCCTCCCAGCTGAGAGAGAAGCCCTGACTGTGTTCGCCATTGCCTTCTCACTTGAGAGAGAAACCCTGAACTTCATCGGCCTTCTTGAACCAAGGTATCTTTCCCTGCATGCCTTAGATTGGGCATTTCTATAGACTTATTTTAATTAGGACATTTTCTCAGCCTTGGAACTGTAAACTAGCAACTTATTAAATTCCCCTTTTTAAAAGCCATTCCATTTCTGGTATATTGCATTCCAGCAGATGGCAAACTAGAACCATACAGCATAGTGGCAGGACACAAGATCAACATGCAAAATTCAGTAGTGTTTATATATACCAGTAATGAGGAATCTGAGGAGAAAATCAAGAAAAAAATTCTATTTTCAATAGCAATCAAAAGAATCAAATATTTAGGAATAGGGTGGGCCACGTTGGCTCAGCAAGTAAGAGCGCTTGCCTGCTGCGCCCGAGGACCCAGGTTCGATTCCTGGTGCCTGCCCATGTAAAAAAAAAAAAAAAAAAAAAAAAACAAATATTTAGGAATAAATTTAACCAAGGACCTAATAGACCCATACACAGAAGACTGCAAAACATTGCTAAAAGTAATCGAAGAAGATGAATGGAAGTACATACTGTGTTCACGGATTGGAAATTTAAATATAGTTAGAATGTCAATTCTACCCTAATAAATGTATAGATTCAATGCAATACCAATTAAAATCCTAACAAATTACTTTGCAGAAATAGAAAAATGATTAATCAAATTTATTTGGAAGGGCAGGGTGCCCCGAATAGATAAAAATATCTTGAGAAAGAAAAATGAAGTTGGAGGTCTCACACTACCTGACTTTGAAGCATGTTACAAAGATATAGTGGTAAAAACAACATGGTATTGGAATCAAGATAGATATTCTGACCAGAGGAATTGAACAGAGTGTGCCAAAGTGGACCCTCTCATCTATGGTCAATTGATCTTTAATAAGGTAGTCAAGTCTATTAAACTGGGACAGAGCAGCCTCTTCAATAAATGGTGCTTCGAGAACTGTACATCTATATGCAAAAGAATAAAAGGGGATCCATAGCTCACACCCTGTGATGGTTTGAAAGGATGTATGTCCCCTAGAAAATCCATGTTTTAATCAAAATCCCATTTCATAAAATGACAGAATAATCCCTATTCAATACTGTATGTTTGAATCTGTAGTTAGATCATCTCCCTGGAGATGTGATTTAATCAAGAGTGGTTGTTAAACTGGATTAGGTGATGAAATGTCTCCACTCAATATGGGTGGGTCTTGATAAGTTTCTGGAGTCTTATAAAAGAGGAAACATTTTGGTGAATGAGCATGATTCAGAGACAGCAGAGTAGAATGACATAGCCATGAGAAGCAAAGTCCACCAACCAGTGACCTTTGGAGATGAAGAAGAAAAATGCCTCCCGGGGAGCATCATGAAACAGGAAGCCAAGAGAAGAAGCTAGCAGATGATGCTGTGTTCACAATGTGCCCTTCTAGATGAGAGAGGAACCCCTCCAGATGAGAATCTGTGCCTGTGTTCACCATGTGCCCTTCTACTTGAGAGAGAAACCCTGAACTTCATTGGCCTTCTTGAACTAAGGTACACTTCTTGGATGCCTTAGATTGGACATTTCTGTAGACTTGTTCTAATTGGGACATTTTCTCAGCCTTAGAACTATAAACTAGTAACTTATTAAATTCCCCTTCTTAAAAGCCAATTCTGTTTCTGGTCTATGCATTCTGCAGCTAGCAAGCTAGAACACACCCTATACAAAAATTAACTCAAAATAGATCAGACATAGACATTAGAGCTAAGATCATAAAACTTGTAGAAGAAAAAATAGGAAATTATCAATCTTGTAATAGGAGGCAGTTTCCTAGAACTTAAAAAGCACAAACATTGAAAAAAGACAGGTTAAAGGGATCTCCTCAAAATTAAACACTTTTGTGTGCCAAAGACCTTTGTCAAGAAAGTAAAAAGGCAGTCTATGCAATGAGAGACAATATTTAGAAACCATATATTAGATAAGGGTTTAGTATCCAGAGTAATATAAAGAGGTTCTACAACTCAACAACAAAAATACAAACAATCCAATTTTTAAATCAGCAAAATAGCTAAACGGACACTTCTCAGAAAACAAAATACAAATGGCTAAAGGCACATGAAAAGATGCTCAACTTCACTGGCTATTAGGGAAATGCAAATCAAAATCACAAGATATCATATGACACCCATTAAAATGGCCATTATCAAAGAAAAAAACAAACAGAAAACGACAAGTGCTGGAGAGGATGTGGAGAAAGAAGCATACTAGCCACTGCTGTTCAGAATGCAAAATGGTATAACCACTCTGGAAGGCAGTTTGGCAGTTCCTCAGGAAGCTAAGTATAGAATTGCCATATGATCCAGCAATCCCATTACCAGGTATATATCCAGAGGACCTAAGGGCAAGGACACAAATGGACGTTTACTCCGCAATGTTTATAGCAGCATTATTTACAATTGCCAAGAGATGGAAACAGCCCAAATGTCCATCAATGAATGAGTGGTTAAACAAGCTATGATATATACATACGATGGAATGTTATGCAGTCGTAAGACAGGATAAAGTCATGAAGCATATAACAATGTGGATGAAACTTGAGAACATTATGCTGAGTGAAATTCACCAGAAACAAAAGGACAAATACCGTATGGTCTTACTAATGTGAACTAACATTACTGAGTGAACTTTGAGAATGGAAGTTAAGAACAGAGGTCATCAGGAGGTAAAAATACGGTCGAGACTGGGCAATTGGTGTTGAAGGAATACAAATTGTGTAACAGGACTGATTGGAAAAATTCAGAAATGGATAGCACAATACTACATGATTGTAGCACAATAATCAAGTACACTGAATGAAGCTGAATGTGAGTATGATTGAGGGAGAACGACTGGGGTCATATAGGAAACCAAAAGGAAAGATAGAGGATAAAGACTGAGATGGTATAATTTAGGAATGCCTAGAGTGGACAATGATTAAATGTACAAATAAAAATAAATATTTTTGCATGAGGGAGAACAAATGAATGTCAACATTGCACGGTCCTGAAAATAGATGGTATATGGAGAAAAGTACAATCAATGAAAACTAGAGTCTATAGTCAACAACAGCATATAACATCGTAATATGCTACTGCTAAATGTTACAAAGGCATTATGCCAAAACTAAATGTCAACAGGTGGAGGGCATGGGGCACAGGTATGCATTCTTTAGTGAAAGGAATGGAAATGTCTTCATATAGATTATGGTCACTAAGGTATGTCTATACACTTAGGTTGGATTGTATGATGTGTGAATACAACTGTTTAAAAATGAACAGAGAGGAACAAGTGCTAGAGAAAATGCTGAGAAAGAAACATTCCTATTCACTGTTGGTAGGGAAACTGAGAGGTGCAGTCCCTTGGAGGACAGTGTGGAGGTTCCACAGGGGGTTAGGGGTGGGGTTACCATATGATCCTGAAACCTGTAGCTCAGTATATACCTAGAGGCACATATGGACATTTGCGCACTGGTGTTTCTGGTGGCAGAGTTCATGATCCACCATGGATGGAGGTGGCCTAAGGGTACAAGGACTAAGGATTATTTTGGCTACATGTATTCCATATGTATTTTAGGGTTTCGATCTTTCACCATTAGGTATGATATTACTGTGAGTTTTTCATAAATGTCCATTATCCAGTTGAAGAGGTTCACTTCCGTTTCCAGTTTGTTGCATGTTTTTATTATGAAAAGGTGTTGAATTTGGTCAAATCCTTTTTCACATCAGTAGAAATAATCATAGGGTTTTTTCCCTTTGACTCTATTAATATGGTATATTACATTAACCAGTTTTCTTATGTTGAACCATCCTTACATTCTTTGGATAAATCCTACTTGGTCATGATGTATATCCTCCACTATGCTGCTGAATTCAGTTGAGGATTTTTGCACTGGTCTTCATAAAGGATATTCATTTGTACTTTTCATGTGATGCCTTTGCCTCACTTTGGCATCAGAGTAATATTGGACCCATAAGATAAGTTAGGAAGTATTCCCTCTTCCAATTTTGGTTAGAGTTGGAGAAGTATTTGTTTTAAATGTTTTTTAATTGCTTCATAGAACTCACCAATGAAGATATATGACTTTTCTTTGTTATGAATTTTTATTGCTGACTTAATTTCTTTATTTGTTTTTGGTCTATTCAGATATTATATTTCATCTCGACTCAGTTTTGGTAGTTTGTGTGTTTCTGAATTTCTCTATTTCATCCAGGTTTTCTAATTTGTTGGCATACAATTATTCATAGTATTCTTTTGTAATCCTTTTTATTTCTGTAAGGCAGGTTGTAATGCCCCCACTTTCATTTCAGATTTTGGTAATTTGCATCTTCTCTCTTTTTTTCTCTGTAAATCTAGCTAAAGGTTTTCAATTTTTTAACCTTCACAAACAACCAACTTTTGGTTTTGTTGATTTTCGCTACTATTTTAATACTCTCTATATATTAATTTCCACATTTCCTCCCTTCTACTTACTTTAGATTTAATTTCTGCTTCTTTTTCTTGCCTAGAAAATTGTGAAAGAAAAAAATCTGGCATTTGTTCAAAAGAAGACATGTAAATTATTATTTATAACAGCACTATAATAGAAAAAACTGAAAAATGACACAAATGTCTATAGATGGATAAATGGATAAATAAGTTGTGATATAGTTATACGTTGGAATACAACACAGCAGTGAAAATTAATAAAGCAGCATTTGACATATCATACACTGAAAAATATTCAGGAAAATATCCATTTGCATGAGAATATATTGAATTAAAAAAACAGATTTTAAGCAATATCTTTTTCTTCACATAGCTCATTTCAAAAACAAAGTATCATGAAAATGTCTTAAATGGGGAGCCTGGATCATAAGCCCACCTCTGCTCCACAGGAGCAATGAAAGTGAAGTTTCAGGCATGTACCTTGAGTAGCAGGATGCATATGATGAGAAACATCAAAACAAGGTGATCTAAAGGCTATTGGATGCCATTCAAATTTTTCTGACCTCCCCCCATAATGTTTTTTATAGAACTAGGATCAAATTCAGAATCATGCAATGCATTTATGTGTCATATCTTTTCATCTCATTCAATCTAGGACAGTTCCTTAGTTTGCTTTTCTTTAATTATCTTGGCTTTTGTGAAGAAGTCAATTACTTCACAGAATGAACCCAATTTTGATGTGCCCAATATTTCCACATGTATTCATCATTTTTTTGTCAGGCATAGCACAGAAGGCATGTTGTGCTTCTCTCAGTACAACACATCAGGAGGCTCACAATGTAAATCTGTCCATTACTGGATAAGGTTGATCTTCTGCATTTGCCTCAATATATAGAACAACCAGACAGATAATCAACAAAGAAATAGAAAGTTAGAACAGTTGATTAATGAATTAGACCTAACAGACATATGTAGGTCTTTACACCCCAAAATCCAGGACATACATTCTTCTCTAGTGCTCATGGAACATTCTCCAGGATAGATGATATGTTGGGGCATAAAACAGTTCTTTGTAAATTTAAAAACATTGAAATTATTCAAAGCACTTTCTCTGATCACAGTGGGATGAAGCTGGATCTCAATAACCACCAAAGAACAAGAATTTTCACAAATATATGAGATTAAATAACACACTCTAAAATAATCAGTGGCTCAAAGAAGAAATTGCTAGAGAAATCAGTAGCTATCTGAAGATGAATGAAAATGAAAATACAACATATCAGAACCTATGGGATGCAGCAAAGGATGTGTTGAGAGGGAAATTTTTGCTCTAAAAGCCTATATTTAAAAAAACAATGGTCAAGCCACAGTGACTCAGCAGGTGGAGATCTTGCCTGCCAAGCTGGAGACAAAGGTTTGATTCCTGGTGCCTGCCCATTTAAAAAACAAAATAAAAGGAAAATTTTAAAAAAGAAAGAAAGAAAACAAGAAAAAGGAAAAAAAAAAAAACAAGAAAAAGCAAAAATTGAGGACCTAGCTGCTCACCTGGAGAAACTTGAGAAAGAACAGCAAACTAACCCCAAAACAAATAAAAGAAAAGAAATAAGAAAGATTAAAGCAGGGTTAAATGAATGGGAGAACAAAAGAACAACAGAAATAATCAATAAAACTGAAAGTTGGTTCTTTAAGAAAATCAATAAATTGATGGGCCACTAGCAAGACTGACAAAAAAAAAACAGAGAGAGGATGCAAATGAATAAAATCAGAAGTGAGAAGGGGTGCGTTACCACAGACCCTGAAGAAATAAAAAGAAATCATAAGGGGATACTATGAACAAACATATGCTAACAAACTAGACAATTCAGATGAAATAGACAAATTCCTAGAAACATGCAAATAAGCTACACTGACTCATGAAGAAATAGAAGATCTCAACAAAACAATCACAAGTAAAGAGATTCAATAAGTCATCAAAAATCTCCCTACAAAGAAAATCCCAGAGCCAGATGGCTTCACAGGGGAATTTTATCAAACATTCCAAAAAGAAGTAACACCACCCCTGCTCAAACTTTTCCCAAAAACTGAGGGAAAGGGAACACTGCCTAACTCATTTGATGTAGCTAATATCATTTTATTACCAAAACCAGGTAAAGATGCTATAAGAAAGGAAAACTACAGGCTACTCTCCCTAATGAACATAGATGCAAAAGTTCTCAACAAATTACTAGCAAATCAAATGTAGCAACACATTAAAGAATTATACACCATGACCATGTGAGGTTTGTACTAGGAATGCAAGGGTGGTTCAACCCAAGAAAATCAATGAATGTAACACTGCACATTAACAAATCAAAAGTGAAAAATCATATGATCATCTCGATTGATGCTGAAAAAGTATTTGACAAAATTCAACATCCTTTTCTGATAAAAAATACTTCAAAAGGTAAGAGTCAAAGGTAGCTTCCTCAATATGATAAAGGACATATACGAAAACTGATAGCCAGCATCGTACTCAAAGGAGAGAGACTGAAAGCTATCCCCCTAAAATCAGGAACAAGACAAGGATGCCCTCTGTCTTCAACATTGTACTATATTCAACTATTACTCGACATTGTACTATAAGTTCTAGCTAGAGCAATCAGGAAGAACAAAGAAATAAAAGCATCCAAATTGAAAAGAAAAAGATAAAACTTTCATTATTTACAGATGACATGATTCTATACTTGAAAATCCTGAGCAATCTACAACAAAGTGAATTGAGATAATAAACAACTCACCAAGCTGGCAGGATACAAAATAAGTGTGCAAAACTCAGTAATGTTTCTATACACAAGCAATGATCTGAGGAGTAAAATAAGGAAAAAGTTCCATTCAAAATAGCAACTAAAAGAATCAAATACCTAGGAATGAACTTAATTAAGGATGTAAAGGATCTGTACACAGAAAATTGCATACCACTGCTAAAAGAAATCAAAGAAGATCTAAATAGGTGGAAAAACATTCCCTGATCTTGGATAGGAATAGTTAAGGTGTCAGTTCTACCCAAATTGATCTATAGATTCAACGCAGTAACAATCAAAATGCCAATAACCTATTTTGAACACTTGGAAAAGCTAGTTACCAAATATTCATCTGGAAGGGAAAGAGACCCTGAACAGCTAAAAGTATCTAAAAAAAAAAAGAAGAACAAAGTGAAAGGATTAACACTTCCTAACTATAAAACTTACTATAAAGCCACAGTGGCCAAAACAGCATGGCACTGGCAGAAAGATAGAAGTATTGACCAATGGAATCAAATCAAGAGTGCAGAAATAGACCACCAAATCTATGGTCAACTGATTTTTGACAAAACCCCCAAATCCACTGAACTAGGACAAAATAGTCTTTTCAATAAATGGGCATAGGAGAACTATATATCAATAGCCAAAAGAATGAAGGAAGACCCTTACCTTACACCCTCTACAAAAATTAACTCAAAGTGGAACAAAATACTAAATATAAGTACTAGCACCATAAAGCTTCTAGAAGAAAATGTAGGGAAACATCTTCAAGACCTAGTAATAGGAGGTAGCTTCCAAACTTTACACCCAAAGCACAAACAACAAAAGTAAAAATAGAAAAATGGGAACTCCTCAAAATCAAGTGATTTTGTCAAAAGATGAAGAGGCAGCCAACTCAATGGGAGAAAATATTTGGAAATCACACATTGAACAAAGGTATAATATACTGTATACATAAAAAAATCATGCAACTTAACAGCAAAAGAACAAACAACCCAATTATAAAATGGGCTAAAGATATGAATAGGCATTTTTCTGAAGAATCAAATACAGATGGCTCAAAAGCACATGAAGAGATGATCCTTTACATTAGCTATAAGGGAAATGCAGAAAAAGACTACAATGAGATATCACCTCACACCTATAAGAATGGCTCTTATAAACGTTAAATTAAATTTAGTAGATTGAAATGCTAGTGATCAATGAAAGGGAGGGGTAAGGATGTGGAGGAATTGGGACACATATACACTGCTGGTGGGAACGTATAATGTTACAGCCACTATGGAAGATAGTTTAGTGATTCCTTAGGAAACCACTATCAAGTGGAAACCACTATCAACCACTATCCAAATATCAAGTTGCCCTATGACTCAGCAATAGCACTACTTGGTATACACCCAGAAGAACTGAAAGCAGTGACATTTGCATACAGATGTTCATAGCAGCATTATTCACAATTGCCAAAAGATGGAAACAATCCAGATGCCCATCAACAGATGAGTGGATCAACAAAATGTGGTATATATATATATATATACACATCATATATATATGATGTAATATTATGCAGCAGTAAGATGAAATGATGTCCTGAAGCACACGACAAGAGCCTTGAGGACATGATGCTGAGTGAAATTAGCCAGACACAAAAGGATAGATACTGCATGATTCCACTTTTATTACCAGCATGAATGTATAATCAGAGGCTTATAATACAGAATATAGGGGACTTAAAGATACATAGAAGCTAGAGATGGGTGAATGATTAGCTACGGAGGTTGAACTCCAATTTAAGGGAATAGACAGAAGTGAAGGTGGTTCTCTAGTGGGTCTGTAAGTAATATTACCATATTGAAGGTGAACATTATTGAAAGGGGTTGTATAGACCTATGTGTCCCACTGAATAACACTAGAAATATTAATAAGTTCTTGCAAGAACTATTTCAAAGGTATGATTCATGTACAAAGAGTGTTGAAGTCCAGAGCATGGGGGGAAAACTGCTATTGCATGCTATTGCATGCTATAGGCTATGTTTCACAGGAAAACATCAGCAGTAACACAGTAACAACAGGGGTAAATAATGTCAGCAGGGACAAGAATTAAGGGAAGGTTTAGATATCCTATTTGGTGAGGATGTGTTTATTGGTTATCTTTCTCTTGGGAACAATTATTTAAAATTGAGAGTGTTGATGGACTGTGGACTTTGGGCATTATACATGATGCCTTATGAATGCAGGTGGCTGAAGTATACACCGACTGAGAAATAGATTGGTGATCAATGGTGTATACATATGATCAAATATTGTGCTGCTACAAAAAGGAACGAAGTCGGTGAGGCATGCAACGATGTAAATGAAACTGTGGGTCATTTGGTGAGGCAGAATAAGCCAAAAACAAAAGAACAATTATTGTCTAGTCTCCTTTACAAAATGCTTATGAGAAAATAGGGGCCTAGGTTGTAAGGTCTTATAGCAAACACATTTAGTACAGAGTGGTAATTATTATTTCTGGATTTTGAGAGGATGTTTTATGTATCTATAACCTGGTATTTAGAGATAAGAAGGAAGCTGATCAGGTCAGGATTAAGGTAATTCAGAACACAGGGGTAAGGAAGATTGTGTATATTTTAGAACCACACATACTCCTTGAGACTAAAGGAAGAAAGGTTATTTTGTTCAGAACCTAACTTTTCTGTAGCACATACTCTAACTCAACTTGTCTGGAGAGCTCATTTGAACAAATGAAACACAGGGAGCCCAGAATAAGAATGAGGGTTGTTAGTCTTTATAGCTGAATGTATGCCAGAATATATCCTAGAATATATTAAGTGGACAATCAAAAAGTATTGGCAAAGTCCCTTGAGGGACAGGAGAAAAAAATATGGAACTACTAAACTTTACTATCAGGGAATCCCCTGATACTGTGTCAAATGTTAGGGACACCCAAATCAATAGGCCAAGCCCTTAAGGCTACTCTTGTGAAGCTTATCTAGGTAGCAGAGAAGCTTAGCCTACCTATAGGTATGCCTAAGAATTACCTCTGGAGGACCTATTTTTTTGCTCAGAAGTAGCCTCACTCTCTCTAAACCCAACTCTGCAACTGAAATCATTGCCCACCCCCTATGTGGGACACGACATCCAAGAGTGACAGTCTCCCTGGTGACATGGGAGATGACTCCCAGGGATGAGTCCAGCTCTGGCACCATGGGATCACAATTCCATCCTGACCAAAAAGGGGAAAAGAAGTGTAACTAATAAAGTATCAGTGGCAGAGAGACTTCAAATAGAGTCGAGAGATTACTCTGGAGGTTGCTCTTATGCAAGCTTCACTTAGACATTGCTACCTATCATAACTTGCCAAACCCCAACAAAACCATTTCAGCCAATCATAAAGAACACCTGGGGCAACATATAAGATTCTACAAAGGTTCCATGCACTGGAGTAACTTTCCAGAAACCTACAACCTCCAGATGGGTCCCTGGACCAGATAAATCCTTAAATCTACAGGGTCCAGCCCCTCCAGAACATCAGCGAGCTCTATCTCCCTATCCCATATTACTGACAGCCCCTCCCAACATGAAAAAGTTAGAATGAGTATAGCCCAAACACCCCTAGAGACTGGGACAGAAAGATCAAAGGAGATGGTGAAGTCTTACAGAGAAGATAGAGTTTAACAAATAAGTATGATTGCTGAATCATTAAATTGATATTTCTTTTAGTCTTCAGTATCTTAGAGTAATAACCTAAAATTAATAACCTAAAATTATGGGATTGTAACCTATACCAAACTTGAAAAATGTTCTGCAACTAATTGTAATGCTGTGCTTTGAAATGTATTGTTTTTTTTTGTATGTATGTTATTTTTCACAAAAAAAGAAGGAAAAAAGTCTATTGTGATGATAAATAAATATTTATTTCTTCTAGCCTTCTACATTCTGGAGCAGTTAGAAGGAAAAATCTGAGATGATGGTATGGTAGTCCATGACAAACTCTGGGATTTGTCCTGTAACTACTTGTTAAAAATTGTTTTGAAAATTATTACTTTTTTCCTTCTTTGCTTTGTATATATGTTATATTATACAATAAAAAAAAGTTAAAATAAAGATTTGTCTTCTGGACTTTTCCATTGTAAAATTTATATATATGTATGTATATATGTTGCATTTACTATTAATAAGTACTGGGGGATATGTTTGAAATTGTGAAAATGTGCTAACCTTCATTAAACTTTCATCTAAAAATTTTATCATCCACTGATGATTTTTGCTTGGCTCAATTCCTACTATGATAATTGCTGCATAGCATAAGCATTTTTGAAAATCCATATTTGCAATTCTTATCGATAGTTTTTCAGTCTAAAGCAAAATTGGTGGGAAGGGTTGATTCTTCACAGGTAGTTAAAGATAGATCTTAACCATGGACTGATTTTAACATTAACCTCCAAATAGAAACATTCATCTCACCAAACAGAAACTGAGAATTAAACACAGTACACAAGCTCTTGGACAAAGTTCAAGACATGTTCCTATGCTTCACCAAATCTGAAAACCCATTTGTCAGAGGGAATCAGAATGGTTCTTAGAAGTCACATGACAATTATAATTTCCATGTAAAGATTTAGAAATTGAAAGCATGTGGCTTTGAAAAGCCTTGAATAAATGAACAGTTTCTAGGCCTTATGGAGGAAATAAACAAGAGACACAGGACCTTCCATCAGAAAACAGTTCTTAGGGTACAAATGACTGAAAGTAATGAGAATGCTTAGAAAAATGTTAAATCTTCCTCTATCTCTCATGCTACCTGACCCATGTGGGATGGCCATAGCAAAAGAAGGCACATGCCCTACCGGCAAGCATCTTACTCTTAAGGAGTCATATGACGTTATCAATATTAAGCAAATAGTTAAGGTATGTTATTTAGCATTGTGCCCAGCACTTAGTAAACTGCTCAAAAAATGTATTACTGCTTTATTTTCTATTTTTTAATCATTATTATTATTGTAGTTCCTATAATTCTTTTGTACTATGCTCTTATGTTAGCTTTCTCATTCTCTTTAGAAAATTTTTCCTAATCCCCTATTAAAAGTTTGGTTCCAGAGTTCTCCAGACAGGTTTCATTAGCATGTTCTGAGTGTGGGTCACCTGGGATCTTTTATTTCTTTCCTTAGTTGATTATGTGAGGTCTCTTCTGAATAGAACATTTAAAATATGTTACTTTCAGTCTAGTGTAAAATTAGCAAAGCAGCACATATCCAGGCGCAAATGAGTCAGAACAGAGGAAATAAGACCTTGAAGGGAGAGTAATTCCTAGGGTTTTATGATCACTACTGTAAATATGCTTAACTCAAACAAGGCAGCATCTCAAGGGATTACTTACTAAGCCACAGTGCATTTCAAAGCACTGTGGAAATAAGAAGTGGCAAATGACAGCTAAGCTGATATATAGCAAGACGAGTAGGAAAATTCCTACTAAATTCTCATTAGCTTATGAACTTTTATGAATAATTAGGTCAATAATTAGTGATGAGGATACAAACAAGTTAAATTTCACACCACTTTTCATCCACAGCTAGCTGGTTTTTAAATTGCGGCTCATCCCATGAACATCTACAGGTAAAGTCCCACAGCACTTGCCCTGAAAGTGGAGTGTAAGTATCTTCTCAGTTTATAGCTCTATCAATGTTAACTTTTGGGGATTGCAGAGCATGAAGCCATATAAATATAATTTTTTGATCTTTTGAATTAAAATTTAATTTATGCTTGTTTTAAGACATTCAAACAGTATAGACAGATATAAAGTAAGGAGAGAAATTTTGCCTTATGTCTCCCACATCCTGCTTAGCTCCATGGAATTAACTACAGTTAACAGTTTAATTTTCCAGACCTTTGACTATGCACAGCAAAATACAGTTTTACATATGTTTTAACCCAAATGGGATCATATGATACATTGTTCAGTAGCTTGCTTTACTCATGTAGCAGTATATCAAATACATCTTTCCAAATTATTTCATACAAAGGTTTCCCTTTCATTTTTATTGGATGCATAGCATTTTTTAATTTG
>PVIY010046502.1:0-18434 GCA_004026745.1 Myrmecophaga tridactyla | reverse complement strand
GGGGGCTCAGCTTATAGCTTTGGTTGTCCACACTGCTTGTGAGAATATCAAGAATTCAACTTGGGGAAGTTGAATTTCTCCCCGTTCTCACCATTCCCTGAAGGGGGCTTGCAAATATTTTTCCAGTCACTGATCAAATCATTCTGATTTCATTTATGTCCCCAGCCCTCCTCCCTCTATCATTCTCACATGCAGCGTCTCTATTGTTTTTTATTCTCAGTTTCACTTATTTCTGCTTTATGTTATTTTTGTCCCCATCTGCTTGCTTTGGGATTAGTTTGCTGGTTTTTCTAGTTCCTCCAGGTGTGCAGTTGTCTTTGATTTTACCTCTTTCTTCCTTTTCAATGGAGGCATTTAGGCAACAAATTTCCCTCTCAGCACTGCCTTTGCTGCATCCCATAAGTTGTGTGCTTATTTTCATCTGTCTTGAGATATTCACTGATTTCCCTTGCAATTCTTCTTTGACCCATTGATTGTTTAAGAGTGTGTTATTTAACTTCCATATATTTCTGGATTTTCCAGTTCTATGCCTGTTGTTGATTTCTTTTTCATTTCATTATGGTCACAGAAAATGCTTTGCATAATTCCAATATTTTTAAATTTATTGAGACTTGTTTTGTGACCCAGCATGTGGTCTATATCTCTTGTAAAAAACATGTAATTGGATCATACTTTTTTTTTTTAATCTATTCTGCCAAACTGTGTCTTTGACTGAGGAGTTTAGCATTATTACTGAAACAGATATCAACATAGTTTCCAAAGCTAAGTACTTACTTCAGCTATTTATCCTTTGGTTTTTACATGCCAAAAAAAAAAAAAAATTGTGGTGGTGGGGGGTGTCTCTCTTTCCCTTTCTTGCAACCTCCTTTTCTGTATAGTTTATCTTTCATGATGTTTCTGACTGATCCCTTTCTCCTTTCTGTGTTTGTATATTTTTAAAAATATGTTCTTTGTGGTTACTCTGGGGTTTATATTGTAAAACCTACATCTATAAACTACTAATTTTAAAAGATTCTGTGATGGTTTGAAGCTGTATGTATTTCAGAAAAGATCATGTTCTTTTAACCCATTCCTGTGGATGCAGACCTATTGTAGGTGGGACCTTTTGACTAGGTTATTTCAGTTGAGATGTGACCCACCTTAATCCTCTTACTGGAGTCCTTCATAAGAGGAGAAAACACTGAAAAATACCCGTGAGAAACTGAGAGTGGGAGCCACAGAATCCAGAATCTGAAAACAACAAAATCGGGGAGAGAAGAACTGGCACACGTCACCATGTGTCCTGCTATCTGACTGAGCAGCCCATGGTCACCAGTAGCAGATCTTCAGGGAGACAGCATCACTGGGTGATGGCATGGGGGGGACATTTTCATGGCCAAAGAGCCATAAACTTGTAAGTTAATAAATCCCCACTGTGAAAGCCAAACCATTTCTGATATATTGCATTTCATCATCTGTAGCAAACTGAAACAGATATCAACATAGTTTCCAAAGCTAAGTATCCTTCATAAGGACACATTCTCTGATCAGATCAAATTATGGGCCAGGAACCTGTCCAATACGTGGTAAGAGCAGTAGCAGTTCCAAGTGTTGACTCAAATTGGAACTATCAGAGGGGTCAGGTAGACTTGAAGGCCAGGGACATGAGAGCTGTCTAAAGAAGGAATAAAAAAGTATACCGTCAAAACCATAAATTATTTTACAAAGTATAACTCACGTAGATAAAGAGAACCCCCACTCTAATTAAGGGTAGACTAATGGAGGCTATGAAAAAGTATATTCACGTAGACTCTGACTCCCTAGAGGGGCAAATAATGTTTAAAACTGATTTTATTGTCAGTCAGCTCCCAATGTAAGAAGGGAACTGGGCCACAAACCCTTATGAATGATCTTATGATCACGGTCTTTTCTGTCTTTAATAACCAAGACAAGGTTGCAAAGGAAGAAAAGGTAAGGAGGAGCAGGAATAAAGTTCAGTTCATAAAACAGTTGCCTCAGGGCCACTTGGGGCAGGAGCCAGCAGGATCTGGCTATAAATGCAGAAAGATAGGGCACTGAAAGTACAAGTGTCCTCAGGGATGCTGAGAGTCCCTGGGGCCATGCCCCAAGTGTGGGAAAGCTGGACATTGGACCCGGGAGTGCATCGAACCCTGAAGGGGAGTTGAGGCCCTCCAGAGAACCTTGATAACCGTTCCTGAGCAAGACTGAAGAGGGCCAGAGCCATCAGTGGGTCCCTGGACATTGCCAAAGAACATCAATCTCAATGATCCCTGGGTGACCATCGATGTGGTAGGGAAGAATTGATTTTTAAATTGATACTGGAGACATTCTGTTTTGACTTGTCACTTAGGACCACTGTCCCTGCAAAGCTGTCCTATAGTAGGGGTAGATGGGAAACCTAAGGCCAGAACCTTCACTCAACCTCTCCTCTGTCAAAGTGATCACATACTTTTGAACCACAAGTTCCTAGTGGTACCAGAGTGCCCTACCCCACTTCTAGAAAGGGACCTGCTGCAGGTATTGGGCATGCAAATCCAACTAATAGGCTACTTGTGTCTTCAAGTCCTGAGGACCTTGCGGAAAAATCCATAATCATGCGCCTGGCCTTGGCCAGAGCCAGGAACCCAGACAAGCTTATCCCTCCTGAGTAAATTAATTAAGTCAATCCAGTGGTATGCGAAACAGAAATAACTGGAAGGGCCACTCATGTCTTACTGATTATAATCAGTTATAGACAGGATCAGCCCTTTCCCAAGAAGAAGCAGTACCCTCTTAAAACTGAAGATATAATGGATATCCAGCCCCTTATCCAAAATTTCCTAAAAACTAGCCTTCTAATTCCTTGTCAGTCTCCGTACTCCTGTCCTGTTTGTAAAGAAGCCATATGGGACATACCAGTAAAAATACAGGACCTAAGGGCTATGAAAAGCTTTGTCACTCCCCTTTATCCTATAGTTCCCAACCCTTATACCATTCTTAACAAAATCACTAGCTCTACTCTATGGTACTCATCTGAGATTTAAAAGATGCCTTCTTTTGTGTACTCTTATACTCAAAAAAACTCTCAATTTTTGTTTGCCTTTGAATGGCAAGGGCCAGAGGATGCTACCCCAACCCAGCTTACTTGGACAGTTTTATCTCAAAGATTTAGGGATAGCCCCCATCTTTTAAAAAATGCTTTAGCATAGGATTTAGCCCACTTATATTAAAAATCTGGCACATTTCTTCAGTATGTAGATGATTTGTTAATATGCAGTCTCACTTGAAAAGCATCCCCCTCATGGACACCATTACCATGCTTAATTTTTTGGCTGAATGAGGATATTGGGTGTGCTGGTTTGAAACTATTGTGTGCCCCAGAAAAGCCATGTTCTTTAATCCTGATTCAATATTGTTGGGTGGGATCTTTTGATTAAGTTGTTTCCGTGGAGGCGTGACCTATCCAACTGTGGGTGGGACCTTTGTTTTAGGTGGTTTTCATGGAGATGTGTCTCCACCCATTCAAGGTAGATCACTTATTGGAGTCCTTTAAGAGGGAACTATTTTGGAAAAATTTCAAAGTTGACAGAGACAGACATTTGGAGATGCAGAAAGAAAATGCCCCGAGGGAAGCCATTTGAAATGACAAGCCAGGAAAGAAAGCTAGCAGATATCATGCCTTCCTAGCTGACAGAGAAATCCTGAATGTTACTGGCCCTTTCTTGGGTCAAAGTTCTTTCTCTAGATGCCTTGGTTTGAACATTTTTATGGTCCTAGATATATAAACATGTAACTTAATAAATTCCTTTTATAAAAGACAATCCATTTCTGGCATATTGCATTCTGGCAGCATTAGCAAACTAAAACATTGGGTTTCAGCTTCCAAGGCCCAAATTGCCTTACAAAAAGCTCTTTATTTCAGGTTTGCGCTCACCCCAGGGGAGTGCTCTTTTATCATCCAAGAGAGTCCAAGCTATACTCTCGGTGTCTCTGCCTCAGACCAAGAAATAATTGAGAATCTTCTTAGGAATGGCACGCTATTACAAAATCTGGATACCCCAGTTTGGGGAAATAATATGGCCTCTGTATGAAGCCTCTGGGAGGGCTAGATAATGCCCCCTTGGAATGAGGAGCACAGAAAGCTGCTGCCTTTACTGCTCTTAAAAGGGCCTTCATCTGCCTGCCTGTCTTGCGCCTGCCAAATATCCAAAAGCACTTTTACCTGATGTTACTGAGAAAAATGGAAAAATACTAGGAGTTTTAATAGAGAAAATGGAACATCTCTTGACCAGTGGCATGTTTTTCAAAACTGTTGGATGCCACAGCCCAGGGGTGGATACTTTGCCTCCAAGCAGTGGGGAACACTGCCCTACTTATACAACAAGCCACCAAACAGATGCGGAGATAGGCCCTAGTAATATACATACCCCACCAAGTTAGAGACACTCTAGAAACAAGAGGACATCAATGGCTCTCAAACAGCAGACTCCTAAAATATCAAGACACCCCAGAAGTCAAATTCTCATCTGTAGTATCCTAAACCCGGCCACCGTACTGCCTGTAAGCTCAAGGCAAGAGGATGCACCTCTTGGGCGCTCATCTATAGAAACCTCAGCTCAGAATTACTCTAGCCGACCAGACATACAAGATCAACCACTACCCAACCCAGAGTTAGAATGGTTTACAAATGGGAGCAGTTTTATAAGAGGAAGGCAGGATATGCTATAGTATCCTTGAATGAAGTTATTAAGGCAAAGCCCTTACCCTCTGGGACCTGGGTACAAAAAGCTAAGCTTGTAGCTTTTACTCAGGGACTAACACTAGCAACCAAAAAAAGAGTCAACCTCAATATTAACTCTAAATATGCCTTTCTATTGTTGTATACCCACTCTGCCATATGGAAGGAAAGGGGTTGCTCACTAAAGATAAGTCTCTTATCAAGCATAAACAAGAAATTCCCAACTTTCTAGAAGCTGTATTGCTTCCTTGGGATGTTGTAATAATCCACTGTCCAGGGCACCAAAAGTCTGACTTCCTTGTTGCCAAAGGAAATGCCAAGGCAGATAGGGTTGCCAAAGCAGCTTACACAAAATACAACTCCTATAATGACATTAATCCCTAATATTTCTCTCCCACTGATGCACCCTGCTTACACACAGGAGGAAAAAGAACTAGCAAAGAAGTCTGGGTATGAACGAGAGGCAGGTGGATGGCTTACTAAGGAAGGGAAAATTTTCCTGCTTAGTGACATTCAATGGACTGTCCTTCAGGGCCTTCATCAATTTATCCATCTAGGCAGGGATGCCTTTATCTCCCTGGCACAAGGCATGTTTGGAGGACAAATTTTAATTAAAACCATTAAAACGGTCACTAAAAGCTGTGCACTCTGCGCCATAAATAACCCAAATTCTGGAAACCATACCCAGCCTCTAGCTTTAACACCCCCAGTTCAAAGAAGAGAAACATACCTTGGGGAAGACTGACAGGTTTATATGTCACCTTGCCAAGTGTTCAAATATCTTCTAGTTTTGTAGATACCTTTACCAGCTAAATAGACACTTTCCTCACCCAGAAAAAAAAGAAACCCACAACAACAACAAAATACATAGCAAATGAAGTTTCTAAACTCCTCAAATAAATCATTCCTAAGTTCAGCCTGCCCATATCTATTCAAAGTGACAATGGACTGGCCTTTGTTACTAAAATAACCCAAGGAATAGCCACCGCTCTTGGTATAAAATGCTACCTTCTTTGCACATGGAGACCCCAATCATCCAGGGAAGTTGAAAGATCTAAGAGGAATTTAAAGCAAACCCTTGCTAAAATATGTGAGGAAACCCATAGGTCCTGGGTTCCAAATCTTTCTATGGCCTTCCTCAGGATATATTTAGCACCCAGAAAACCTCTCTGATTCAGCTGTTTTGAAATTATCTATGGGAGGCCATTCTTTTTTTTTTATTATTAATTAAAAAAATTTTTTAAATACCAAAAAACATCAAACAAATGCAAACATTCTCAACTTTTGATCATTCCGTTCTACATATATAATCAGTAATTCACAATATCATCACATAGTTGCATACTCATCATCATGATCATTTCTTGGAACATTTGCATCTATTCAGAAAAAGAAATGAACAGAAAACAGAAAAAAATTCATACACACCATACCGCCCCCCCTCACCAATCACCAGCATTTCAATCTAAATTTATTTTAACATTTGTTCTATGGGAGGCCATTCTTGACCCAAGATCTAGAATTAGATCCAGAAACCCATCATTTTACCAAATACTTTACGTAGTTAGAAACAACCCAGAAGCTTATTCAGGACCTAGGAGCTCAATTCTTCTCAGACCCAGGCTGTAATCTACCTCTACCTAAAATAAAACCTGGGGGTTCTGTCCTAATCAAAGCCTGGCATGACAGCAGCCTGGACTCCCAGCTCTAACCTAAATAGAAGGGACCTTATTCTGTAACTCTTATCACCCCTACAGCAGTCAAGATCAGTGGAATCTCCAGCTGAGTGCAACTATCCAGGGTCAAGCCTGTCTGTGGAAAACTTCTCAACTCTCCCGTACAGGAGAAGTCTTTCGAGTGCCAACCACTAGAAGGACTAAAGCTTTTATTCGAAAAACAAAGCTAGGGTGGGTAGTGGTGGCTCAGTGGCAGAGTTCTCGCCAGCTATGCTAGGTTTGATTCCAGGAGCCTGTCATGTAAAACAAACAAACAAACAAACAAAAAACCCAAAGCTTAGCATACCTCCTTGTATTATGAGCCATAAATCAGGCCTCCTTTTCATTCTCCTCAGCAGCCTACCCATTAACTGTCCCTGAACACCCACTGAAGACTCTTGTTCAATATGCTACCCAACACCTACACCTATCCAATTATTGGATCTGTACACATCAATATCTGGCCACCCTAGGATGGCCTGCCAACAGCAACTTCTGGAGAACTGTGAATCTCTCCATTTCCCCAACTCTGCAGTGTACAGAATTGTGGTAGTTAAGTTCAGGTGTCAACTTGGCCAGGTGAAGGTGCCTGGTTCTATTGCTGTGGACATGAGCCAACGGCATGTGAACCTCATCTGTTGTTGATTACATCTGCAGTCAGCTAGGAGGCGTGCCTGCTGCAATGAATGATGTTTGATTTGATTGGCTGGAAGCTTAAATGAGAGTGCTCAACACAGCACAGCCCGAACAGCTCAGCCCAGGCCTTTAGAGATGCAGAAAGGAATCACCCTGGGGAAAGTTGTTGGAACCCAGAGGCCAGCAGAGATCACCCTGTGCCTTCCTGTGTAAGTTAGCTGCCTTTCCTCTGAAGAACTACATGTTTTTAATCAAATAAATCCCCTTTTATTAAAAGCCAATCCATCTCTGGTATCTTGCATTCTGGCAGCTTTCGTAGACTAAAACAAGAACCATGGTCTCATTATACATGGGATCCCTTAGCTTAGTTTCCAGGGGCATTTTCCTACCTTCTGAAGCAACTTAAAGCTCATCAACCTGTGACACCTCCCATTATAGGTGCTGTGTACTCCAAAGTGATAAAAGCCCCTAATTCTACTTTCACTTTCTGTATCAAGTCCAATTCCACCAATGGACCATGCTTGGGGGAAATACCGCCTAATCTATGCATGTCCGTTATATACATCTACCCAATGAGAAGTACACGGGACCTTGAAGTAATGAGCTCAGGCACTAAAACCCGGGCTCAAGGAAACCCCTTGCTAGGATGTCGCACTTTCAGTAACAATCCCAAATATTTTTTCACTGCCAAGTTAGATGAAGAGAAGATTTTTTTTTTACCGATCCTTTATTAATTGCCAGGACAGAACCCAGGTTTGTACAATAGGCCAAATCCAAAGTTTTTTGTAAAAATTACTACTCAACAGGATGAATGCTGTAAAGTAGACCCCAGCATTATTTTTTGTTAATATGACCTGGCAAAATAAGAAGCCACCTGACATTCTTTTTTATGAATACCCTGAAACATCATCATTGTTTCTTTCCCCCTTAACTGCCATCTGTATGAGCCTTTCCAAAATATGCCTTCACACCCGGAAGCGGACCCTAACAAACACACTTGTGGAGTACAGGACTGGATGGATGACCTGCGTCACCTCAATCTGTGGACATCTTGCTACTCTATTCTTTGATGTTACCCTCAAAACAGAAGAGGGGTTATTTTTCCTCTATGGAAATTATACCTACCTAACTCTGCCCTGCAACTGGACAGGATCTTGTCTTTAGCTTATGCAAGCCCCCAGCTCTACTACCTAAATGGCTCTACCCAAGTATCCCTCCAAGACTTTTACTCCTTTTCGAGTCAGGAAAGAGCAGTCCTTATCTTATTATCTCTCTTTGCATCAGCACTTGTTTGGGAAAAGGGACCTTAGTCATTACCCATCAATTTCATCATAATCTTTCTCTAGAATTATCTCACAGTTTAGCAACCATGGCACAGGCTTTGGGTCTCCTTCAAACCCAGGTAGAGTCTTTAGCTGCTATAGTCCTTCAAAATAGGCGTGCTTTGGACCTAGTTACAGTAGCCCAGGGAGGAACCTGTCTCTTCCTAAAAGAGGAATGCTGTTTTTATTTAAATCAATCAGGAAAACTCCAACAAAATATCAAAGACCTAATATATCAATCAGAATGTCTCTGTGAAAATACAGGGACAGACTGGAAACAGCTTTTTCCCTTCCTCAGCCTGTTATTTTCATTTTTCCTTTTCTTGGGACCTCTAATTTCTGCTCACCGTTCTTTTATGCGTACTATGCATCTTTAACCTCCCTGTTAAATCTGTCTCTTCCAGGTCAGACTCATGCTGACTCACAGGTTCATTGAGCCCTCTCCCCTCACCCCCAACACTGAACTCTCATCTAGAGTTGCCAGAGAGTTCTACACCATCAAACAGAGACTACAATCCCTGATCAGCAGAAGATCGAGAAAATAGACTGCTACACCTCGACTACCTCTTAAGAATAAGAGTGGACAGCTCTCTCAGGGAGGTGTTGAGGCAAGTTAGACTAAGGTCTAAGCAGACCTTGAGGCGCCTTCAGGACTGGATAAAGGGTGAGGGCATCTGGAGAGAACAATCACATTCCTGGAGCCCAGAGCACTTGAACAAAACAGAATATATTGCTTAATCACAGGTAAGCAAAACAAGATGAGTTGCTCAAATACAAGTCACGGATAAAACTTCTGGGAAACAGTTGGTTGCTTAAGATGAAAAGGACAGAAGAAGAACAAGGAGGGAAAAACAAAAGTTAGAGGGGAATGGAAAATTCTAGTCTCCAAACCTCACACACAGCTCAACCATAAAAACCCATGTACCAAACAACCTGGAGCACATCTCTCCCTTGAGCATGCCCATGGGAGCATGCCCATTCTCAAGTGTGAATTTTCTTTTTCTTTAATGAACTTTATTCCTCAGTTAACCCTGCTTGTCTCAATCCTGAATTCCTTCTTGTGATGAGACATTAAACCTGTGGCAGAATTTCATCACAGCGGAGCTCCAGTAATACCTCCACCATGATCCAAGCCATGAGTAGACCCTCTCCCTGCATTTGTGGTGGATTGGAATCACCAATCTTGGCATTTTCAAGCCTCAGAAAGGAAATAAAAAGATCTCCAGCTTCAAATTGGCAGTTGCTGCTCCAGTGTTAGAGAAGTCAATGAACCCTTTCTTCCTCCCATCACTGATCACCTTCCAGATCTTCAGCAGGGAGTGGCAGCTGGATTAACATTTGTTCAGAAATAAATAGTTCCAACAAGTAATTCTGAGTTTCCGTAAAAGAGCAGGGGGAAATGGCCACTGCCCATTCATGCTTGCAAATGAGTAAGCAAATGAATACATATCAACAAACATAAAGAGAAAACAATTCATAGAATAAATCCTGAATTTCCCACATTCATAGGGGAAAAAATTAAAAAAACAAACAAGTATAACTAGCATTTGTTCTTATGGGGATTGAATAGTCCAGGGCTCTGAGCAGGCACAGCCCTTACAAACAGGGTTGCAAGCAGTTTTCTGCAAACCAAATCAGGACTGGGGTGTAGTCAAAAGCCTTCATGCATTTTGACAGCTCAGTACCTAGAATAGAACAGAGGTGATACAAGATTTTTTAGCCCACAATGCATGAGGTATATGGAACTGTCTGTGAAAGAACCACCAGCAGCTAAAGGAATAGGCAGGGCATTCTCACACCAACTGCTGATGAAAGATTTCCCACACCATCTTCTTCAGGGAGAGGTATCTGGTATTGAGTAAATGTAATAAGTTTGTCCCGAGAGACATAATCTGTTTATTTACAAGTAAAAATTCCACAATCATTCCCATTCATCTGTTGTGGAATCTCATGTGGCTTCATGCTGTAGTGGGTCCACTCTAAAAGATTCAGATCTATATATTTTTTGGTCTTACTTTCATCTTAAAAGTACTGAAGGAGAATCTCACAGATCCTATGGCTCTTTTGTCCCATAGAGTTCAGATATTTAAGACACTTTTTTCTTAGGTGTATCACCACCAGGCTCCAGTGTACCTTCTGATGAACAGGAGCCAGAATAAGCTCTTGTTCAAAGATTATTCTTTGGTCCATCTTTTCACTGCTTGGTAACCCCTAGACCTTAATTTAGGATAGAAGAAATTATTAAATGCACGGAGTACTGGATAGCCTTGCTTTTTATTTCTTTCCACCAGAAGATTCATGTAAAAATTGATGACTTCATTGTTGAGTCAGTGATAATTCTTCAAGGTCTGGATTTCACTGTGAGTGATTCGCAATTTGAAAGCACTATTTAGGATCTCATCCTGTGGGCCGTGGTCTAGTGCATTACTGATTTCTTTTTCCAGGTCCTCTGTAAGTTCAAGAAGATCATACACCCTTCCTTCCCTCTCTGTGCTTGAGCAAATTTTTTTCTTTTGTCTCAAGTATTGACATTTTCCTCCTGAGTAAGCCATTGCTTCCACTGCCCAGGCAGAGTCAGGCTGACACTTCTTCAGATAGGTCAGGCTCCAGTTGGTGTCCTCTCTTACCTTCATTTTCAAGTCTGACTCCAAGTCTTCTCTGCATCAGAAATTCTCCCCTTTGAATACCTCTTTTCACTTCTCACTGAATACAGAGGCCTGCTTCTTTCCTTTTTTTTTTTTGCATGGGCAGGCACTGGGAAATGAACCCAGGTCTCCAATATGGTAGGCGAGAACTCTGCCTGCTGAGCCACTGCGGCCCACCCAGAGGCCCACTTATTTCAACAATCCTATACTGCTTTGGAACAAACTGAGTTTTTCTGATTCCATGATTTTGATCTCCGCCCCCAGCCTCTGACTTCTTTGAGAACTATGATGGTTTGAAGTTACAGGACAGACAGAATTTCCATGACCACCTTCTTTAAGTTGCTCTAATAACCTTTGGTACTTCTCTCTTTCCTCTTTTGAATACCCTCCTCCACCATATTATGGGGCTGCCTCAGACCTTTGCCACCCTCTTCAGAAATCATCTCTGTTACAACTTTTTGCTGAGGCTTCCACATTACGGGACTCTCTGGATTGCCTTTGCTATGGTGATAGCCACCTGATCTTCTATTATGGCCTGCTGAGTTCAAAGTAAAACCAAAGGAAGGCAAGACTTTACGTGACTGATCTCGAGTTACCATCACCCTGATCTTTGAATAGTCACTTACTCCATTAGGAGATTTATTATCCAGTTTCAACATGTTATTCCAGGATCCAGAACCTGTCAGTTCACAAGATGAAGAGTTCAAAAATACCTCTCCTGAAGGGGCCACATTCCATGTTCCATTACAAGTAGAAGTAACCATGGACTTTGTGGTCAGCTGGAATGGGAATCCAAATAAGCTGGCAGGGTTGTAGAGAATGCTTCTACTTGGTGAATAAAGCAATCTAACCTTGGTCATTTGGCTAGTATTTCATCAGTGTCCAATGTGGAAAATAGGGTGCTGCATTCTCAGACTCGTGTATTAATCATCATCTTCTCTTAGCTCTCAGAAACTACCTTTTTTTCCTACATTCTTTGATCCTGAGGCTGTTAGAACACCACCACTTCAGGAGGGCCCAGACAGGGTGTACCAGCGGCTCTCAAAAATGAAAAATAGTCCTGAGAATCCTAATCAGCCATTTGTATATACCAGGTGTAAACAGCAGTGGTGGCCAAAATATCCTGGTATGCAAACTGCAGAGCTGTTGCCACCATTTTCACCTTTTCTGCCTTGGCCACCACCGCCAAAGCGCAGTCGCCAACTCAGTAGCCTTCATTCTTGAAGACAATTGTATAACTATATAGCTTTTGTAGTGTTGACTTTCTGATTGTGAAACCTTGTGACTGATGCTCTCTTTATCCAGGGTATGAACAGATGAGTAAAAAAATAAGGACAATAAATAAATAAATAATAGTGTGGGGGAGGGATTAGGGGTAAAAAAAAAATTGGTAGATTGCAATACTAGAGGTCAAGGGGTTTGGGATGTATGGGTTTTTTTCTTTTTATTTCTTTTTCTGGAGTGATGTAAATATTCTAAAAATGATCACCGTGATGAATATATAACTATATGATGATATTGTGAGCCATTGATTGTATACTTTGGATGAGCTGTATGGTGCCAGAAGGTATCTCAAACACATACTTTTTAAAAAAGACAAAAAAAATATTGTAGGATGGAAAACTTTGATTAGATTGCTTCCATGGAGACTGACCCTCTCAATTGTGGGTATGACCTTTTGATTAGATGGTGATATGACTACGCCCATTCAAGGTAGGTCTTGACTAGTTTCCTAGAGTCCTTTAAAAGGTGGGACATTTTAGAGGAAAAACTGTTGCTTCAGATTGACAGAGACACAGACATTTGGAGATGTTTGGAGAGCTGACAGAGAGAGTGGATGCCTAGACACAGACATCTGGAGATGCAGAGCCCAGCAAATGTCACCATGTGACTTCCCATGAGATGCTAAGCAAGCCAGAACCCAGAGTTGTGTCCTAGAGGAGCTAAGTGAAGGCCCACAGATACTTAGAGAGGAAACCACTGGTATCAGAAGCTGGAAACAATGGAATTGGGAACAAGAACCAGAGGACATCAGCCACATGCCTTCCCATGTGGCAGACACTGGCCTTTCTTGAGTCAAGGTATCTTTATCTGGATGCCTTAGTTTGGACATTTTTATGGCCTTAGACCTTGAGCAGGACCGGAATGATTTCTTCTTGGAATGTTTGTTGGAATTTACCAGTGAAGGTATCACGTCCTGGGCTTTTCTTTGTTGGGAGTTTTTGTTTGTTTGTTTTATGGCTGATTCAATTTCTACTTGTAATTGGTCTTTTGAGATCTTACATTTCTTCTTCAGTCAACACAGGTGGTTCATGTGTGTATTAGTTAGGGTTCTCTAGAGAAACAGAATCAACAGGGAACACTTGCAAATATAAAATTTATAAAAGTGTCTCACGTGACCGCAGGAACAGAGTCCAAAATCCACAGGGCAGACTGCGAAGCCGACGACTCCGATGGAGGGTCTGGATGAACTCCACAGGAGAGGCTCACCAGCCGAAGCAGGAATGAAACCTGTTCTCCTTAAAAGGCTTCCCATGATTAGATTTAGCATCACTAATTGCAGAAGACACTCCCCTTTGGCTGATTACAAATGGAATCAGCTGTGGATGTAGCTGACGTGATCATGGCCTAATCCTATGAAATGTCCTCATTGCAACAGACAGGATAGCGCTTGCCCAATCAGATAAACAGGTACCACAACTTGGCCAAGTTGACACGTGTCCCTAACCATGACAGATCTGTAAATTTGCAACTTAATAAATTCTCTTTTTAAAAGCCATCCCAAAATCAGGAATAAGACAAGGATGTTCACTATCACCATTGTTATTCAACACTGTGTTGGAAGTTCTAGCCAGAGCAATTAGACAAGAAAAAGAAATACAAGGCATCAAAATTGGAAAGGATGAAGAAAAACTCTCACCGTTTGCAGATGATATGATACTAAATGTCTAAAACCCCCAAAAATCCACAGCAAAACTACCAGAGTTAATAAACGAGTACAGCAAAGTGGCAGGTTACAAGATTAACACTCAAAAATCTGCAGTGTTTCTATACAGTAGTAATGAACAATCTGAGGGAGAAATCATGAAAAAAATTCCATTTACAATTGCAATCAAAAGAATAAAATATTTAGGAATAAATTTAATTAAGGATACAAAAGACCTTTACAAAGAAAACTACAAGAAATTGCTAAAATAAATCACAGAAGACCTAAATAAATGGAAGGGCATACTGTGTTCATGGACTGGAATAAATATAGTTAAGATGTCAGTTCTGGTGAGCCCGGTCAAGATGGCAGTTTAACAATGTGCACATTTTAGTTCGTCCTCCAGAAAAACTACTAAATAACCAGAAACAGTACAGAACAGTTCCTGGGCCATGTCAGTGACCTGACACAAAGTGTACCCTAGTCTGGACCAGCTGGACCGGCTGCGACCTCCCCCAGAACCGTGAGTTCCCAAAGCCGCCACAGCCGGCACCCCTCCCCCACAGGCTGCTTCCCAGGGGAGAAAGGAAAGGGACTTCACCAGCAGCAAGGGCTGAGCCCAACTAAACACCAATTGTGGAATTAATTAACAAGTTCTGACTACTAAAAATAGGCCCCCAGCTCAGGTGAACCTGGTCAAAGTGGAGGGAGCTGATTTTTGCCCCGGAGCTGAGGGGGCAGGACTGACGGAAAAAGAAAAAAAAGAGGAAACAAAGGTTTTTGTGGCTGTGTTTCTACAAAGGCTTGACTGCCTCTGGATTTAGTGGCAGGACTTCTCAGGCTACAACTGCCTCAGACATAGGCAGAAACAAGGTTGCTTGAGAGCTTTTCTGGAGCCTGTGTCTTCCCCAGGGGAGGAGTGAAGCCCAACTCAGGTGGAATCCCTCCCTCAAGGAACTTGGTAATTTAAAGCCATTAAAATCAGCCTACGACCTCTCCTCTGTCTCCATCACGCCCCCAGCAGGGAGAGTCTGCCAAAGTTAAAGGTACCGCATCACCTTATGCTGGTGGGACCTGCAGGCAGACAAGCACAACATACTGGGCAGGATAAGAAAAACAGAGTCCAGAGACTTCACAGGAAACTCTTTCAACCTGCTGGGTCTCACCCTCAGGGAAAACTGGTGCAGGTGACTCTTTCCCCCTGACAGGAGGCCGGTTTGGTCTGGGAAAATCCAGCTGGGGTCCATAATACCTAAGTAGACCCCCCTAAGTGTGGGGGGAAAAAGCCACCATACAAGCAGGGCAAGGAACAAGAAAATAAGAACTGAAAAATTCTCCTCTTTTAAATACAACCTAAGCTAGAGGTCCAGATAAAGCCGAACTGAATGTCAAAGAACAGATAGACAACAAATTCATCTAGCAAGAAAACTCTAGGTAAAAGAAGTGAAAGCAATCTCCAGAATAAACTAATTAAGGTAATTAAAGGCTTAGACACCAGCAAAAAATAACAAATCACATTAGGAAAATTGAAGATATGGCCCAGTCAAAGGAACAAACCAACAATTCAAATGAGCTATAGGAGCTGAAACATTTAATTCAGAATATACGAACAGATACGGAAAACCTCATCAAAAATCAAATCAATGAATTGAGGGAGGATATAAAGAAGGCAAGGAATGAACAAAAAGAAGAAATCAAAAGTCTGAAAAAACAAATCACAAAACTTACGGGAATGAAAGGCATGGTAGAGGAGATGAAAAAAACAATGGAAACCTACAATGGTAGATTTCGAGAGACAGAACATAGGATTAGTGAACTATCCTATGGAGGATGGAACATCTGAAATCTGACAAGAAAAAGAAAATATAGGGAAAAAAAGGAAAAATATGAGCAGGGACACAGGGAATTGAAGGACAATATGAAGTGCACAAATATACGTCTTGTGAGTGTCCCAGAAGGAGAAGAGAAGGGAAAAGGAGAAGAAAAACTAATGGAGGAAATTATCACTGAAAATTCCCCAACTCTTATGAAAGACTTAAAATTACAGATCCAAGAAGTGCAGCGTACCCCAAAGAGAATAGATCCAAATAGAAGTACTCCAAGACATTTACTAATCAGAATGTCAGAGGCCAAAGAGAAAGAGAGAATCCTGAAGGCAGCAAGAGAAAAGCAATACATCACATACAAGGGAAGCCCAATAAGACTATGTGTAGATTTCTCAGTAGAAACCATGGAGGCGAGAAGAGAGTGGGATGATGTATTTAAATCATTAAAAGAGAAAAACTGCCAACCAAGAATTCTATATCCAGCAAAATTGTCCTTCAAAAATGAGGGAGAAATTAAAACATCTTCAGACAAAAAATCACTGAGAGAATTTGTGACCAAGAGACGAGCTCTGCAAGAAATACTAAAGGGAGCACTAGAGACAGATACGAAAAGACAGAAGAGAGAGGTGTGGAGAAGAGTGTAGAAAGGAAGACTATGAATAAAGGTAAAAAGAAGGAAAATTAGATATGACGTATAAAATCCAGAAGGCAAAATAGCAGAAGAAAGTACTACCCATGCAGTAATAACACTACATGTCAGTGGATTAAACTCCCCAATCAAAAGACATAGACTGGCAGAATAGATTAAAAAACAGGACCCATCTATATGCTGTCTCTACTCAAAGGACATGAAGGCAAGGACACAAACAGACATTTGCACACCAATGTGTATAGCAGCATTTTTTACAGTTACCAAGAGATGGAAACAGCCAAAATGTCCATCAACAGACTGGTGGCTAAACAAACTGTGGCATACACATACGATGGAATATTATGCAGCTGTAAGACAGAATAAAGTTATGAAGTATGTAAAAACATGGATGGACCTTAAGGACATTATGCTGAGTGAGATTTACCAAAAACAAAAGGACAAATACTGTATGGTCTCACTGATATGAACTGACATTGGTGAACAAACTTGGAATATTTCATTGGTGACAGAGACCATCAGGAGATAGAAAAGGGTAAGATACTGGGTAATTGGAGCTGAAGGGATACAGATTGTGCAACAGGACTGAATATAAAAACTCAGAAATGGACATCACAATAGTACCTAACTGTAATACAATTATGTTAAAACACTGAATGAAGCTGAATGTGAGAATGATAGAGGGAGGAGGGCTGGAGGCATAAATGAAATCACAAAGAAAAATAGACGATAAAGATTGGGATGGTATAATCTAGGAATGCCTAGAGTGTATAATGACAGTGATTAAATGTACACATTTAAAAAATGTTTTTGCATGAGGAAGAACAAAGGAATATCATTACTGCAAGGTGCTGAAAATTGATGGTAATTAATATTTAAAAATTTCAACTTATGTGTGAGTCTAAAGCAAAAAATGTTTATTTGGTAAAAAATTTATATTTTGACTAGTGCATTTCCTAATACAACTTATGTAGATAGTTGGTTGAACAACATAAGTACATGGAACCTTGAGTAGGACATGAGATTTTGTTGGTTTGTCCAGAGTGATGCCCCAATGAATCCCAGAGTGATTTGATCAGTGAGTAGAAAAGTATTTGCAAAGTCCCCTTTGGGGAATGGTGAGAACGGGGGAAAATTCAGTCCCCCCTAGTTGAATTCCTGATATTCTCACAAGCAGTGTGGACAACCAAAGCTATAGGCTGAACCCCCAGTCTTGGGGTTTGTTCATATAAAACTTAACCCCACAAAGGATAGGTCAAGCCTACTTAAAATTTGGCCTAAGAGTCACCTCCAAGAGAGCCTCTTTTGTTGCTCAGATGTGGCCTCTCTCTCCAGCCAACACAACAAGCAAACTCACCACCCTCCCCCTGTCTACATGGGATATGACTCCCAGGAGTGTAGACCTTCCTGGCAACGTGGGACAGAAATCCTAGAATGAGCAGAGACTCAGCATCAAGGGATTGAGAAAACCTTCTCGACCAAAAGGGGAAGAGTGAAAGGAGACAAAGTGTCAATGGCTGAGAGATTCCAAACAGAGTAGAGAGGCTATCCTGGAGGTTATTCTTATGAATTAAGTAGATATCACCTTATTATTCAAGATGTAATGGAGCGGCTGGAGGGAACTGCCTGAAAATGTAGAGCTGTGTTCCAGAGTCCACGTTTGTTGATCATGATTGTATAATGATACAGCTTTCACAATGTGACTGTGTGATTATGAAAACCTTGTTTCTGATGCTCCTTTTATCTACCTTGTCAACAGATGAGTAGAAAATATGGAATAAAATTAAATAGTAAGGGGAACAAATGTTAAAATAAATTTAGTTTGAAATGCTAGTGATCAATGAAAGGGAGGGGTAAGGGGTATTGTATGTATAATTTTTTTTTCTGTTTTCATTTTATTTCTTTTTCTGAATTGATGCAAATGTTCTAAGAAATGATCATGGTGATGAATATGTAACTATGTGATGATATTGTGAATTACTGATTATATATGTAGAA
>PVIY010046501.1:5000-18411 GCA_004026745.1 Myrmecophaga tridactyla | reverse complement strand
ACACACACACACACACACTTCGTTTGTACTAAAGCCTGCATGGAGATGTAGTTTCACCGTGTTCTGGACTGTAATTACCTTTGTGGAAGGAGATAAGAAAATGAAACTGGAGAGAACACAGAGCTCTCCTATTGCACTTGTCATGGATTTTTTTTTTTTTTTTGGTCTGGTTCAATAAAACATCTGAGTCAGATACGGCAAAAAATTAAAACATGATAAAGCTGGATGGGTGGTACCTGATTTTTAGTCTCTACATTTTCTATATGTTTGAAATATTTTACATCTAAAATAAAGAAACAGAAAAAATAAGAGATACAAGAAAGGGAAATCCCTTATCTTTGAGCCAGGTGGGTACATTCTTAGTAAAATGGGGGCAGGGCCAGGCAACATTTGCTAAGCCAAGAGGTACCTGGAAAGGGGGTAGGGCTAAAGGAGTACAGTGACATAAGGTCCATCGCCAGAAGGAGGGAGAGGTGGTTAACAGTAAATGAAATATCCTGCATCATACAGCTCAGCACATAACCTGCATGTCCATACCGGAGTTAAAAAGGATATTGCATCTGGAGAATGAATTGGGATGCTAAGCATAAAAAAAAAAAAAAAAAAAGACATTATCTTCCAGAAAAGGCTATTTGTGATTTTAACATGTATCTTCTGGTAAATTAAAAGGTCTAAAAAATAAGGCTAACCCTGGTCATGCTGCTCTCAAAATGAAAACCAATAAATATTATTATCAGAAATGGAGTGATGTCATTAGGACAAAAAATTGGTAACTTGCTTATAGCCACACTGAATGCTAAGGACTGAGCTCAGCATAGATGTGCAATCTTTTCAAGTCTTTTCCTCCCCAAACAAGAAAATCTGTGTATCTGTAGCCAAATGAAGATTTAAGCTCCGGCTGGCCTTGGCTCTGCCCCCATCAAACCAGAGCTCACTGAACTGTTTGATTATTGCATAGCCCCTTTGGTTTTTAAACTGGTTAAACAGGATGAAAATCTGTGCCCAAACTTGCAAATGAATCATGGAAAGACAAAGGCCTTTGAAATGGACATTTCAAATGAGCTAAGTAGGTGAAGGAGAATGCAAGTAATTGTTCAGATTTCACGGGGACTCGGGCTTTTCATAAATTCATCTCAGTGTCATCTTTCATACATATTACAGTGTCAGTTCATTAAAATTCTTGATGCAGTGCTGAACCTGGTCAGACTGAAATGGGGCTGACGAACCTCATGTCTGCCGCACAGATAACCAGGCCTTATGAAGGTGAAATTAGTTTTCAGGAGCTGTGCTGCTCACTTGATTGATTCCGCCTTAGAAGTCATATGACTTAATGTTTCCTGCTTGGGCTGTCTCTGTCATGCAAACATGACCTGATAACACATTGTCAGGAGCACTCCAGAGAGCTAACAGCAATCTAACATCTTTCTACTGAGTGTGAAGTTCCATCTGAAATGTGCATATTTGATAAGCAGCTTGTCTTCCCTCTGTCCTTTTCATTTTCAGAAAGTTAATCTTCTCTGCTCTAGTAAGTGCAGTGTGGGGATGAGATGGGCAGACAGGCTACAGGTGGCCCCAAACTCTGGCTCAGGGAGAGCTCATTGTCTAGAAGCCACCTTGTCTGGACATCACTTCCAAGAGACAGGAAATGACAATGCAGGACTGCCATTGTGTACAGGGGGGACAGCATTTCCAAGGTCTTGGGAAGAAAACGAAAGCAGAGCCATCCATTACCAAGTGTCATCTGCATCTAATTCATTTAACTGTCTCTCCACCATGGGAAAAATCTGTACTGTACCTCCAGTCTAAAATGCAAACTGCCCCCCACCCTCTGAATTAGAGGTATCTTTAAATTAAATTTTAAAGCTGGAAGACATATAGAGGTCAGAAGAAATTCATCCCCCTCCCTCCTGTCACCATTACAGGTTGAATTGTGTGCCCAAAAAGATACATTGAAATTCTAACTGCCAGTTCCTCAGAATGTGACCTTATTTGGAAATGAGGTTATTGCAGATTGAATTAGCTAAAATGAGGCCAAATTGAATTACAGTAAGTCCTAAATCCAATATGACTGGTATCCTTATAAGAAGAAGAAAATGTGGGCACACAGAAGAACGTAGATGGAAGAAGGCAGAGACTGGAGTGCAGCATCTATAAGACAAGAATATCAGGGCTGCAGGCAAACACCAGAAGCTAGAAGAGTCAATAAAGAATTCTTCCCCACAGGTCTCAGATGGAGTGTGGTCCTACTGACACCTTCATTTTGGACTTCTAGCCTCCAGAACTGAGAGACGATACATTCTGCTGTTTTAAGCCAACCAATTTGAGGTGTCTTATTATGTCAGCCCTAGGAAACGAAAACACCCCCTCTTCATACTTCCCTTTTATAGATTGGTAAATCTAAGCCCAGGAAGGCTAAGTGGCTCATTCAAAGTCACACAGCTAATTAGAAGTCATTCCAAGACCAACACTCACAAATCCAGATTTGGTGTTAGTGCTCTCAGTTCTCCATTGCACTGCCTCTTCACCCAGAAATAGACTTGGGCTCCAGAGAGATTCCCAGCAAAAGATCACATTTGGATCCAGTGCAATAACCTGTCAATCCCCATCTAGGCTTGTAAGTACCTGACATAACGTAAAGTTCAATAAAAAAATACTGTCGTTAAGGTACAAATTACAACTACAGACATTATCTCATAGTCCTTCACAAAGGAATTTTATTAGACAAAGCACCACAGGCATTATTCTCATTTTATTGGTGGAAAAACTGAGGCTCAGAAAAATAAGCAACAAGCTTACAGAGAAAGTACTTGGAAGAGTTGGATGGAGATAACAAAAGAAGACCAAGACATAAGAACCAACAGAGCACAGCATCCAACACTGAAGAGTGATAAAGTATCAGCTGAGTTGTCAAACTGGAGAGTAACAAGTCCACACAAAAGCAAGAGAACAGGAGACCTCCAAAAAGAGTCTCCAGAAAAATAATAAAAACAGAAACGATAAATTAGCTGATATGTAGATTTCTTTGCTTTGTATATATTTATACTATACAATAAAAAAAGCTAAAAATTTTTTAAAAAATGAATCTTGTCTCCAGTGTCTTAGAGCAGCTAGAAAATTTCTTTGTTTTATATATATGTTATACTATACTATAAAAAAATGAAAAAATAAAAAATTAACTGATATGTTTGGTCATTCATAAAATAAATGTACATTTCTGGCTGATAGATCTTGCTGATAGTGTTCAGGAGAACACTAAAAAGAGATTTATAGAAAAATAACATTTTTAAAACAAAGAGTAATTATCCCCAGGAAAAACTCAAAGGGAAGCACTGTTGTGATTGACTACTTAACTCTAATGTAAAAAAAATTTAAAAATATAACAACGTAATCACTGACTTTGGATAACCAAGACCTATGATATAAATATATTGAGAGGATAGCGAGAAGGTGAATTGGGAGCAAAGGTAGGAGTGTAAGAGAACCCCATCTACCATAAAACTCCTGAGGGTTCCTAGATCAGATAAATCCTGAAACCCAGAGGGACTAGCCTGTCCAAGATTATCAATTAACTGCATCCCCCTATCCTGTAGTGTCAACACCCCTTCTCAACACGAAATACCTTTAGATTGGGAGAGGAAGAAGGGGTATACAGAGAAAACAGAATTTAACAAATGAGTATGACTGCTGAATCACTACATTAATATTCCTTCTAGCCTCCTATGTTTTGAAGTAGCTAGGAGGAAAAATCTGAGATGGTGGCACGGTAGCCCATGACAAACTCTGGGATCTGTTCTGTATCTACTTGTTGAAGTGTACTTTGAAAATCATTGCTTTTTTCTTACTTTGCTTTGTATGTTATAGTTTACAATGAAATATGTTTTTAAAAAAAGGCAGGCAGCAGATAGTGCCTAAAATTGATAACTCTATCAGTTAGCTTTTGCTGTGTAACAAACCATCACGTACAATAGTGGTTTAAACCAAGAACCATTTTGTTTCCTCCAGATTCTGTGTGTTAAAAATTTAGGCTGGCTCACATGGGATGATATATCTCCACATCATGTGTCAGCAGCTGAGCTTACTCACATGTTTATTGGGCAGCTTTCAGTGGATGGCTTCACTTACATATCTGGTAGGTGGCTGGCTGTAAGCTGAGCCAAAAGGGCCCTGTGTCACTCCTCTTCCAGCAGACCAGCTCAGGCTTGTCTACAAGTTAGTGGTCACAAGGACTCCCAAGAGTAGTAATAAGTAAGCCCTGATCCACACGTGCACTTCAAGCATCTGCCTGTGTCATGTTTGCTAAAGGTACAGTGGCTGAAACAAATCCCATGGCCAATTTCAGAATCTAAGGGTAGAGAAACAGACTCCACATCTTCAGGGAAGAGCTACAAAACTGCACTGCTAAGGAGCATGATTTCAGGGATGGGAAGAATTTGTGGCCACTTTGTAAGTCTACCACACTAGGAATTGATTTAGGAATACGAACCTAAATATAAGAATCAAGCAATGGCTGAAATATTTCCATGTTGCTTCAGCAAACAAAGAAGGCATAGATAGGCAACAGTTGGAGAGTTTCTCAAGTAAGGGTGGTTCTGTGAGTGACTCAGAATCCAAAGTTCTGAATTGAAGGCAATTTTCTTTATTAATTCTGTTTCCTCTATCCTGCAAAGTATCTAAATAATAATCAACTGCATATGATGCATTTGACAAAGAACTAAAGGAAGAGCAAGTCATGTTATGAGTACTTGTTTCTCCATTTTTGATTTCCTTGATGTCATGGTGAGGTTCATGTGTTAACCTGGACAAGTGGTGGTACCTGTTTGTCTGGTTGGGCAAGTGCTGGCCTGTCTGTTGCAATGAGGACATTTCATAGAATTCGATCATGATCACGTCAGCTGCATCCACAGCTGATTCCATTTGTAATCAGCCAAAGGGGAGTGTCTTCTGCAATGAGTGATGCTTAATCTAATCATGGGAAGCCTTTTAAGGAGGATTCAGAAGAGACAGGCTCTTCCTGTTTCGGCCGGCAAGCCTCTCCTGTGGAGTTCGTCCAGACCCTCCATCGGAATCGTTGGCTTCACAGCCTGCCCTGCAGATTTCGGACACTGCATTCCTGTGGTCACGTGAGACATTTTTATGAACTTTATATTTGCGAGTGTTCCCTGTTGATTCTGTTTCTCCAGAGAACCCTAACTAATATACTTGACTTTTGACTTCTTTCTGAATTTTTTTTTTTTAAACATGGGCAGGCATCAGAAATCGAACTCAAGGCTCCAGCATGGCAGGCGAGAACTCTGCCACTGAGCCACCGTGGCCCGTCCTCTTTCTGAATTTTTGAGAGATGTTATTAGCCCTATGGTTCAGATCCTCCAGCTCTACTCTTCCCAACTTATAATATATCAATGTCAAAAGTGATAGAGGGATCCTAGCAGAAGCTCTGCTTACATTTTACTCCATCAAAATACAAGGTTTACATAGGAAAAAAAAATAGTAAAGCAATGATGTACAAATCGAAACTGAATGCCTAAGAATAAAAAGAGACAAATGGTCGCCTTAATGTTACATGAATGGATACATGTAGTTGAGATGAACATTTCAAAGATGATATCTGACAGGACTCCACAAATTTCGTAGGGACAATCACTTAGCTATCAGGATGAAGTGCTATAGAAAAGTGGTATGGAGGTGGGGAATGTCTGTGCTTGCTATGATATGTTAGCTACTGCAAAAAGTGGCTCTAGAAATGAAAACTTTCATTTAAAAGTTTTTTTTAATGTAAAACACCTCAAGTGTTTTACAAAATATGTGTAAAAAAGCAATATTTATGAATTGGTATGTTATTTAGCTTGTCAAAACATTCACATTTAAAATGAGTCTCAATGTTCATCTTTAATAATTTATGTGAATTATTATCATTAAAAATTATTTCTAGCATATCACCAAAAGTTTAAATATTCAAGTTCACCAAAAACTTTTATTTTAATCTTCTATTTTAAAAAGTGATGGTTGCATTATATTTTGTCGATAACCTATATTCAAATACACATAATCATTGTGTAAAAACAAGTACACCAAAATATTACTACTACAGAACCACAGTGAAATATGACTTCACATCCACTAGGATGGCTAGAATCAAAAAGTCAGATAATAACAAGTATTGGAGAGGATATGAAATCAGAAGCCTCATTCACTACCGGCTGACACTTTGGAAAACAGTCTGACAGTTCCTCAAAAAATTAAACAGAGTTACCACAAGATCCAGCAATTCCACTTCTAGGTAAATACCTAAGAGAAATGTACACACACACACACACACACACACACACACTTGTCCATGAATGTTTATAGCATCCTTATTCATAATAGAAAAAAGGCAGAAACAAACCAATGTCAATGGTCCAGTGGAGCAAAATGCAAGCAAATCAAGTCCATAATGTGTGCAGTTAACAGCCTGTGCCCATTCATCTTCATGTATTTCAGAGATGGGTTAGTGCCTGCCTCTACAACGCCTCCTGTTTCAGTTTTTTGAGGGAGAAAGGACTACTGTATCAAAGAGAGCAATGCAATGTTAGAGGCTATGTTTAAGAAATCTGAACTATTATGTTAATGAACAAATAAAGGTAAAAATAATTTCTTAATTACCAAACACCTCTCCCTTTCCTTTGCTCTTCCTCCAGGGTTATCAGTTCGCATAAAAGACCAAACCTATCATTCTATTTAGCAATACAGAAGATGTCATGTTTTATGACAGTACCATGCCTACTTACAGAAGGGAAAGATAGTAAACCCCTTCTTCAATTGTCATCACATCCCAGAGGGCAGAAAGCTGAAGTAAACATAACCTTTTTAACTAATCCCCAACCATAGGAATTCTGAACTCAGTCTCATCTTTCTTTGCCTTTCAACCTAGGGAAGCTCATGTTGCTGGTTTAAGGTGAACAATGATGAACTAGTGGTGCTGGTTAGTTCAGAACCTCATCAGCCTTCCCCATGCAAACTGCTGATCTATTTCTCACTACTCCAGACCCAAGCCTAGGCTATAGCTGCCACCCAGAAGTTTTATTATAGAGAAGGCAATCAGCGGAGTGAGGTTGAAATCTCCAAACAGTTTTTCCATCTGTGACTCCAATTCTGTTTGGGAGCAGAGGTGATGGACTGCGTGTATGTTAGGCTTCACAGAGTATGGGCAAGCAGACATTCCCCACCTCCACACCACAAATGATGCTTGCTGAGATTCGTGTCATAAATGCAACCATAAACCTGGCCACATTTATTATGTGTCCCAATTCCCTTTACTTTTTAACAAGAGGAACTGTCCCTCATTCGTCCCTCTTTCCCAAAATGTTTGAGATATTTCCTCCAGATTTGAAGCGTTTATTCATTTTCCTCTGAATCTTCTAGGTGCATTTTTCAGATCCGCCACTAGATGCCCAGATGCCAAAATAAAACTCTAGCAGCTTTTGCATGGAGCACACACAGTGGTTTTGTGATTTAAAAATGAGAGATCATGTCAACCATGCTATCAGGAGCCCTGGGCAAGGTTTTCACATACTCAGTGAGTTGTGTTTTATAGACTGAACAACATAATTGTACAGATTAGGAAGAAAAGTTCTTAAGCCAAGAATTATGGAAATAAAAAAGCCCAGAAGCTGTCAATACTTCAATAACAATTGAAAAAATTATAGGAAAAAATGTTAGCATTTGCCTTAGTATATAGCGCCAGAGCTTCAATCTTCATGGCCCTCATGAAAAAACTGTTTTACCAGCCTCATTCCCTGGCTGACCACTCTACCAATAAAGTGTCTTTTATTGTGGCATTTTCTTCTTCTGCTCATTCGGAGGACAAATGAGTTCCATTCCAGCTATTTTTTAGGTGAGACATGACCATCTACCATTCATCCAGATACTAGTTACTTGGGTTGCAAAGGGCCTTGGAATCAAATCCCAGGAAATATTAGTAAAGGAACAGAATTGGATTGCAGAGTTACCTGAATCAAAGTGACCAGGAAGAAAGGAAGAAAACATAGGAAAGGTTTTCAAATATGCAAAGGGCCAGAACATGGAACTCCAAAATTAAAGAGCTAGAAGAAACCTGTGAGAGCTCTGCAGCCGAAAGAGAACAATGCCTTTTCCTCACAGGTGTGTGAGGTAGTCCACCCCTAACTCTGTAGCATACCTGAACATGCTGTATACTTTTCATGATGGGTCGAAACAATAGAAGGTACAGATAAATTAAAACCACCCAGCCAGGCTCACATCCATCATAGGGTCTTTAAGATGGTCCCCTGCCCTACTCCAACCTGCTTCCCCATGGCTGGGACACCTCTCAGTGCCTCCACCCTTCCAAGTCCAAGCCAAACTACCTCATTAGCCATTTAACCCCTTTGTGTTAAGACTCGTCTCCATAAGGCTCCCCTTTCTGGTCCACCGTTATACTTCCCAGGATGACAGTGGAAGAGCAGCCATTCCTTCTACAGGTGACCTACACATTCATCCCAGAATTCTGGCCTGCACCGTGGCCACAAATATTCTTAAAGTAGTCTGAGAAATTTCTCTTTTCCACTGCCACCTTACTGCAAAGAAAGAACCTTCTAACAGAGCTGAGCATGAACAGAATGTGCAAATGCCAAACCAAGGGAGTGCCCCACCACTGGAAGGGTTTATGGTGATGCAGTGTAGTTCCGAGCCCAGGCTGCTCATGAAACGGTTCCTGAACTGGGGCGGGGGGGGGGGGGTGATTAGCATAAAAGACCTCATTTAGTATCTCCTTTCCATCTACGCTTCTATTATTTTTACAGACCACATTCTGGGAAGTGAAAAGGGCAGGTTCAGAATTTGGGAGCTACATAAAGACATTTTTCCCTAAGTCTGCAAGTATTTGTATGAGGTTGTTGAGGTTAACTCTGTCCCTAAGCCTGAAAAATATTTTCTTTAGAAAATTCTCCGTGGAGAATGACTCCAAACTTTCTTTAATAATAAATTCCTATACTTAGCAATGTTTTCTATCCACACTGACACCTCAATCATTCAGACCATTCTAGAACCCTTTATTTCAAAGAGTAAGTAAATCCTGTGAAGGAAATTCGCATCAGGCTACATGCTGGCAAATGCTAAACCAGATTATCTGGACATTCTGACTCTGTTATTCAAGATATTCTGTGTTTTCTGGAAATGCAATCTATATATTCTCATACCACATCGAGGAACAGCTTCTGAACATGTCATGTTCTGCTTCCATGTCTGAACAGTTCAGTGTCAGCTCGGGCAAAGGAATGTGTGACATTCCCTGTCAGGATGCAGAGGCAGAAGATAGTGATAAAAAAACTCCTCCCTGAAGCAAGGGACCCAATAAAACGTTTGTATTACACAGTGTTATATATCAAGTAATTAGAAGCAGACTGTGCACTAAAAAGAGACCATAAAAGCTGTCCATTTACCAGTCTACCTTGTTACATGCTGTTATGGTTTGCTAAAGCAGTCAGAATGTAACACACCAGGAACGGAACAGCTTTTAAAAAGAGAATTTATTAAGCTGCAAGTTTAGAGTTCTAAGCCTATAATAACATTGAAACTAAGGCATCCCGAGAAAGATACCTTGACTCAAGGAAGGTCGACGGTCTGGAACACCTGTCAGCTGCAAAGGCATGTGGCTGGCATCTGCTGGGGTCTTTGGCTTCTCGTTTCAACAGCTTCCCTAAGAGCAGTTTCTTTCTTCATCTCTGTCTGTGTCAGCTCTGTTGGCTCTTTCCAAAGTGTTCCCTGTTAAAGGAGTCCAATAAGTAATCCCCCCACCTTGAATGGGTAGAGATACATCTCCAAGGAAACCACATAATCAAAAGGTCCCCCCAGGGCAGGCCACGGAGGCTCAGCAGGCAGGAATGCTTGCCTGCGATGCCAGAGGACCTGGGTTCGATTCCCTGTGCCTACCCTTGTTAAAAAAAAAAAAAAAAAGGTCCCACCAACAACTGGGTGGGTCACATCTTCATGGACACAACTTAATCAAAAGAGCCCAACCAGCAACACTGAATCAGTGTTAAAGAATATGGCTTTTTTGGGGGGTATACAACAGTTTTAAACCAGCACACATGCCATTAATATTCAGGGATGTCAATACTCTCTCTAATATTAGGGACTCCAAAATTAACAGACTGAGCCCATGATCTCGAGGCTTGTTCTTATGAAACATATTTCTGTAACAGGGAAGCTAAGCCTACCTATAATTATGCCTAAGAGTCTTTTCCAGTGAACCTATTTTGTTGTTTAGATGTGGCCAATCTCTCTCTAAGCTCAGCTTTGAAAGTAAAATGATTGCCCTCCCCTCTACATGGGACACGACATCCAGGGGTGTAAAACACAGGATGTAACTCCCAGGGATGAGCCTGTCCCTGGCATTGTGGGATTGACACTGCCTACCTGACCAAAATGGGGAGAAGAAATGTAACAAAATAAGGGATCAGTGGCTAAGAGAGTACTAACAGAGTTGAGAGACTATTTTGGAGGTTACCCTTATGCAAGCTTCAGCTAGATATTGCAAATTGCTACAGTGTGCCAAGCCCTAACTAACAGTATTCCTGAAAATCCTGAATATATTCAGGCCTCTAATTGAAACTTTATGAAAGTTTCACTAAGTTTATTTCTCAGAAACTTAAAACCTCCTCATTTTTGTCTAAAGCCTCATCAGAGATGTCTCTAAAGTCCACATTTCTACCAGCAATGTGGACTCTAGAGTCTACCAGTCTCTTTAAAACACTCTAGGACTTCTCTATCAAGCTCCTCACAATTCTTTCAAAATCTTCCCCTTATTCATTTAAGAAAACGTTCCAACATGTTTGGTATTTGCAAACTGCAGCAGCATACCATTTCTCTGATACCAAAATCTGTATTAGTTTGCAAGTGCCAGAATGTAATATTCCAGAACTGGAATCGCTTTTTTAAAGGGGGAATTCAATAAGTTGGAAGTTTACAGTCCTAAGGAAGTGGAAGTGTCCAAATTAAGGTACCAACAAGAGGTTACCTTCACTCAAGAAAGGCCAATGGGTATGGAAAGCCCTATCAGCCGGGAAGTCATGTGGCCGGCATCTGCTGGTCCCTTGTTCCTGGGCTCCATTGCTTTCAGCCTCTGTTCCTGTGGGGATTTCCTCACTGTGCTTCTCTGGGGCTAGCTTTCATCTCTTGGCTTCCCTTGGCTCTCTCCAGGTTCTGGCTTGCTTAATATCTCATGCAAAGGCACATGGCAACATGTGCTGGGCTCCAAGCATCTCCAAACATCTGTGACTCTGTTCTCCAATGTTGGCATCTGTGTCAGTTCTGCTGTGAACTTTTTGTCATTTCTGACTCTCACCAAAATGCTTCCTCTTTTCAAGGACTCCAGCAAACTAATCAAGACCCACCTGGAATGGGTGGAATCACATCTCCATCTAATCAAAAGGTGACACCCACAACTGGGCATGCCACATCTCCCTGGAGATAATCTAATCAAAAGTTTCCCACCCACACTATTGAATAAGGATTAAAAGAAATGGCTGCCCACGAGATTGGATTGGGATTAAAACATGGCTCTTCTTGGGTACATAACACTTGCAGGGTTGAGGATTTGAACTCTAGGAGAAGAATATGATATCAACACAGACCAGAAGGGAAAGATGGGAAGGTGGCTCCTCATGGCACAAAGGTGAAAGGGGGACCCTGAGGGTTTCCCTCTGGGACTGCTGAGGTTGAGAAGGTTGTCAAGCTTCCTGGTGAGTACAGATTTCAATGTCTTTGCTATTGCCTCAACATGGCCTGAAACGTCTGTCAAAACTGGTACTCTGAGGTTTGGTTCTAAAGGCTTCTAGAGGCACTCTCTTAAGTGCTAGAAACATGGCTACAGTGTGAGAAGAGAAAACAAGGGCTGTAGGAAAAGGATATAAAAAGGATCAAGGATAGAAGAGCAGGAATTTATATCCAAATCCAAAAAAACAGGCACTGCCTGTTATTTCTGGGAGGAAGCTTCCCAACCCAGGAATCGTTCTTTGGGCTAAACTCTCACGCTGGGGCATAGCTGCTGTGCTAAAATCATGCTGCATGCCCTGGGGTGCTCAAGGGATTAATGAATAGTTGTGTAGCTAGTTCATCCCAAGAATTCAATGAATAATCAATGGTACTTGAGGCTCCTCAGGTAATTGAACTGCAAACCTGGTAATAAGGAGACTTGTATCCATAGCAGAATTATACCCCATATCTATTTCTTAATGTAGATATTGATGAAAGACCACTGCTTATATGGATTATTTACCTTCTGTCTCCATTAAAAATTGAGCACAATAAATTGGCTGTTTGCTATTAAGTACTCTCTGCCTATACCTTGTGCATAAGGATGGACAGCTTACCGCCAATTTATACAGGCCCATCAACTCCCACCTACAGAGGGTGAGGACAAAAGCTACTACAATATCTTCTTTCTGCTTACTTTCAGAACAGAAGTGAGGCATAAATATATGATAGCTGGTATAACACAGGCTTCAGGAATCCAAAAAGTATCCATTCCAGGACTCCAAAATTGTACAGTGATTCAGGGAGATTTAGTATTTCCCCTGTGGGAAAATTATAATTCTTTCTTTTACTAATTCATATTCATTGAGTGAATTTCCCAATATAAAAATGAGCATGACATTTATTTGTAAAGGGGATTGTCATGATCACACATTTATAGTAATTCCATTTAAAATTACAGCGGAGCCTGCCTCTGTTTAACTTTGTGACTGGGCAAGTTACTCAACCTTTTTAAGCTTCAGTTCTTAGTCACAAAAGGTTCAGAGGATTAAAACAGATAGTCTATTGAAAGGACTCAGAGTAGTAGTACATGGCACAGAGAAGCCCTCAAGTAGGTGTGAGCAAGTGTTAATATATATCTAGGGCAAGATGCTTTCAAAATTCAGGAGTCCTGCAATTCAGCCTCAAGTATGACAAAAAAAAATCTTAATGAAGTTGTACAAGTCCTTTAATATATATGGTCATAAGTTTCATATCTGGCCATAAATTTCTTCATTATCATCATCCAAACAAAGAACTATTCTAAATAATTCTTAAACTCCTTCTAACTGTAACACTTTCTATAATTCTAACCTTTTCCATCGCTTCTAATTATTTTTGTCTCAGTGCTTTGTTTTCTTTTACCTTTTGCACTCTTCTGGTTTAAGGAATATGATGATGGTGGCTATGAACTAGAAGTCTACACAAAAATCCAGAGGCACCTGTATTAGTTTCCAACTGTTGTTGTAACAAATTCCTGTAAACTTAGTGGTTTAAAGCAATGCAAATTTATTATCTTACACTCCTCAAGTCAGAATCCAAAATCAGTCTCACTAGGCTAAAGTCAGTGTGTTAAGAGGATGGATTCCTCTTGGAAGCTCTTCAAGGAGCAAACATTCTC
>PVIY010046501.1:0-2500 GCA_004026745.1 Myrmecophaga tridactyla | reverse complement strand
TGTGCCTTTTACAGCTGCTCTGTCATTATAAACCACTGTGGGTGGCCCTCTAGTCGTTAATTAACCAAGTGATGACTATCCATCAAACTTCCAAATCATTTCCAAATGATGGAAAATGAACATATTCTCATCTACTCAGAGGCAAAATAAATACCATATTGCCTCTTCCTCTCACAAGACAGACCCCCTTAGCTCCTGTAACAATAGGGAATGATTTGCACAGAGGCTGCTAAGCAGGAAAACAGGTGTACACCTGTGGGGCGGAAGCATTTTTCTTCCTCAAGGGGGAGAATGAGGATATCTGGTTTTATTGCTTCTTCTCAATTTTCAGAGTACCTGTCTGAGTAACTTAAAAATCATCTTGTTTCTGCAGGGTAAGATGAATGCAATTTTAAACAGACTCCATCACCCACAGGCATGACTACAATGAAGAGCTACACGTGAGTAGCAATAGCTCCTATACCAAGATTTGTTAGGGGAGTAACACATGTCTTTATAAGATCTGAAATTCGTGGCCATTAGCCAAGGGCAGCCTCTGGACTAGCAACTGTTCTCAAGAAAAAAAAAAAATCACACAACCATTCTACTACCATTTAAATACAAGTTATTAATGAATAAATAACCTAGAAAAAGCAGCTATCAAACATTTTTGAAGAATGAATCCTCCTCTGAGCCTGGGCATATGTTACTAGGCATGCTGTACCACTTTTTCGATTTCTACTATAACTATGGTTGTAAATAAAATGCATTTAATACAGAAGTTGTTCTGAAAACCAAGACCAAGCTCAGTTATTTGAATGTGGATAAGTGTTTAGGAAAAAATATTAATAAGAAGCAAATATAGACTTCGCTGTTATTATCTATGTAGATTATTTATAGGACTTTGGCTGTCATATTTGGGTAAAATCAATAATTTTTCAAGTTAGATTAATAATCATCCTGGTTAAGGTACAGACTCAGAATCTGATACACAGAGGTTAAATATTCCAAAAGTCACCATAATATTAAACTGCAGATGTAAAATGATCATCTAATTTGCATTCCACTGGCCCCCACTAAGCCAAATAAATATTAGAAATAGAATAAGTACAAACTAATTATAAGTATAAAATGAAGAGGGATGTCGATGGCATATTTCTAAACAAATCAAAATGGTTGCTCCTGCTTCTAAATTAAATTCACCTCTCTGATTTTAAAAGCTTGAATATCCTCGGAAAAATGACTGTGGAAATAACTTCCTAACAGAATAGCATTCAAAAAAAAAAAAAAGGAGAGGGTGGCTGCCGTGGCTCAGCAGGCAGAGCTCCGACCTGCCCTGCTGGAGGTCTGGAGTTCGATCCCTGGTGCCTCCTGCCCATATGCAAATTAAAAAAAAAAAATTCTAAAAAAAAAAAAAAAGGAGAGTTTATCTTATACATACAAAGCCCAAAAGAACTGACGAGAAAACTATTAGAACTATTAGAACTAATAAATGAATTCAGCAAGGGGCAGGGTACAAGATCAATGAACAAATGACCACTGTGTTTTTATATATTAGCAATGAATAAACCAAGGAAGAAATTATGAGAACAATTCTATTTACAATAGCATCTAAAAGAATGAACTACCTAGGAATAAATATAAATAAGGATATAGAAGATATATACTGAAAACTACAAAACATTGCTGATAGAAAGTGAAGAAGACCTAAATAAATGGCAAGACATTCCACATTCATGGATTGGAAAAGTTAACATTGTTAATATGTTGATATCATCCTAAGCAATACAGAAATTCAATGCAATCCCTTTTAAAATTTCTGCAGCCTTTTTTGCAGAAATGGAAAAACCATTAATCAAATATCGAGCTGCAAAGGACACCAAATAACCAAGACAATCTTGAATAAGGACATGGTTAGAGGACTCACACTTCCTGATTTACAACTGTACTAAAAAGCAACAGTAATCAAAACAGCACAGTACTGCCACAGTCATACAGACGAAAAGATCATGGAACAGAATTGAAAGTTCAGAAAGACTCATATCTATGGCCAGCTGATTTTGACAAGAATACTTAGTACATGCAGTGGAAAAAGAATAATCTTTTGAACAAAAACAGGATATCATATGCTGTAGAATGAAATTAGACCACTTCCTTGCATATATAAAACCAACTCAAGAATGGATCAGAGACCTAAATAAAAGAACTAAATCTATAAAACTCTTAGAAGATAACATACAGGAAAATGTTCAGGACCTGGAATTTGGCGATGGATTCTTAGATATGACAGCAAATGCACAGGCAACAGGAGAAACAAATAAATTTAATTCAACAAAATCAAAGTCTTTTATGCACCAAAGGAAATTATCAAAAAAAATGAGAAGACAGCAACCTACAGAATGGGGGAATACAGAATTAAACCACATATCAGATAAGAGTTTTAATATCAAGAATATATAAAGAACTCCTACAACAACAACAAAAAGACAGACAACCCAATTTAAAAATGGGCAAAGCTGTG
>PVIY010046500.1:0-18457 GCA_004026745.1 Myrmecophaga tridactyla | reverse complement strand
CTGGTTTGAAAAGATGTATGTACCCTAGAAAAACCATGTTTTAATCAAAATCCTATTTCATAAAGGTAGAATAACCCCTATTCAATACTGTATGTTTGAAACTGTAATCAGGTCATCTCGCTGGAGATGTGATTTAATCAAGAGTGGTTGTCAAACTGGATTAGGTGATGACATGTCTCCACCCATTTGGGTGGGTCTTGATAAGTTTCTGGAGTCCTGTAAAAGAGGAAACATTTTGGAGAATGAAGGTGATTCCAAGAGAGAAGAGAATGCTGCAGGACCATGAAGCAGAGAGTCCATCAGCCAGCATTTTGGAGATGAAGAAGGAAGACACCTCCCGGGGAGCTTCATGAAACAAGAAGCCAGGAAAGAAGGCTAGCAGATTATGCTGTGCTCCCCATGTGCACTTCCAGCTGAGGGAGAAAAACCATGACTGTGTTCACCATGTGCTTTCTCAGATGAGAGAGAGACCCTGAACTTCATCGGCCTTCTTGAACCAAGGTATCTTTCCCTGGATACCTTTGGTTGGACATTTCTATAGACTTGTTTTATTTGGGACACTATCTTGGCCTAAGAACTGTAAATTAGAATCTTGTTAAATTCCCTTTTTAAAAGACATTCCATTTCTGGTATATTGCATTCTGGCAGCTAGCAAACTAGAACAGATACCTTTACATTTAAAGGTGACATAAGATATTAATATAACTACCCCTGCTTTCTTTGTTTACAGCTTGCATGGAACATCTTTTTCTATCCTTTCACTTTCCATCTTTTTGCACCCTTGGTCTAAGATGAGTTTCTGGTAAGCAGCAAATAGCTGGATTAAATTTCTTAATCCATTCCGCCAAACTGTATCTTTTAATTGTAAGTTTAGTCCTTTAACATTCAAAGTTACTACTGTAAAGGCATTTCTTGAACCCACCATTTTTGTATTTTATTTGTCAGATCAATATATTCTTTTCCCTCTTTCTCTTTTTATCCTTTAAATTACCCTTACTGGTACTCTTCAATTCTATGTCCTCCTCCAGACCTTCCCCTCCTGTCTCTTTTTTTTCAGCCAGCAAGAATTCCATTTCTTGTAGGGCCATTATCTTGTTGACATATTCTCTCAGCCTTTGTCTGTGAAAATTTTAATCTCTCCCTCAGTTTTGAAGGACAATTTGGCTGTGTACAGAATTCTTAGCTGGAAGTCTTTCTGTTTCAGGATCTTGAATATATCATACGTGACTGCCTTCTCACCTCCATAGTGCCAGTTGAGTAGTCCGAACTCATTCTTATATGGTTTCTCTTATACATAGTAGATTGTTTTTCTCTTACAACTTTCAGGATTTTCTGCTTTCCTGAACAATGACAGATTGATTAGTATGCATCTTGGGTAGGCCTATTTGGATTTATTCTATTTGGACTTCACTAGGCTTCTTTGATTTGCATATTTTTGTCTTTTTTAAATGTTGAAAAGTTTACCCCCATTATATCCTCTACTAATCTTCCTAGCCCTTTACTCTTCTCTTCTTCTTTTGGGACACCAATGATTCTTAAATTTTCACATTTTGTTTTGTCCATCATTTCCCTGAGATCCAATGCAAATTTTTCGATCATTTTTCATTTGCTTTTTTTGTGTTTAAAATAATTTGTCCTGTCTTCTAGTTCACTTATTCCTTCTTCTACCTCTTTAAATCTGCTGTTGTGTGTCTCTAATATATTTTTATTTGATCTACAGCATCTTTAATCTCTGTGATATTGCCTATTTTTCTATTTATTCTTTCAAATTCCTCTTTATGCTCTTTTAGTGTCTTCTTGATCTCCATTATGTCATTACCCATCCCACTGATTTCATTTAGTATATATATGAACATCTTTGATTAGTTGTTCCAAAGTCTTTGTCTCCCCCGGTGTTTAATTCAGTCAATAGACTGGGCTATAGCCATCTGCAATTCAGATGGTTAGTGATCTTCTGCTGTCTTCATGGCATTTAAATACTTGATAGGGTTACTTTGGAAGTTGATTTCCTTCAGTAGTCTGAAGCTTTGCATCTGTGGAGTGGGTGTGGAGCAGGATGTGGGGTGTAGGGAGGGGCACAACAGTGTAGAGATGGGTTGTGGTGCAGGTATGTGCACGGGTCAGGGACACGATGCTAGTGCCTATGAGTGTGAGGTGTGGGTCACAGGTTCGTGGAAGTGTGGGGTGGTGGGGTAAAGTGCACCTCAGGAAGGCCTTAGAGCACAGGAGCAGAGTGGGACATGGGGGACACAGAGGCGGGGTATGGCAAGAGGTGGATGGGGGTGCTAAGCACATGTGCTGAGGCTGGTCCCTGGGGAGGATTTGGGTGGGTACATGGTGTGTCGGGGTCATGTATGTCTGGATGGGAGGTACAAGGCATAGAAGTTGGAACACAGTGGGGACAGGGCATAGGTGTGTCCTTGCACAGAAGGAGGGGTCCATGGGGATGGAATGCAGATGTGTGATTGTGTAAGAGCAGAGCACAGATCACAGAGACAGGTGTCAGGGGTCGGTGATGACAGATGGGTGGGGCCCTGGCATGGGTGCACAGGTGGGGGGGTTAGGGCTGCATGCTTGTGCAGGGCAAGGTCTGCGTGACACAGATGCACAGGAGAACACCTACAAGGTGTGGGAGAAGGGCACTTGTGCCCAGGTGTGGGGCAAGGGTGTGCATGTGTGCAGGACAGGAAGGGTGGGTGCAGGGGTCATGAGGTCAGTGCACAGATACATGCTGGACAGGGTTGAGTGACTGTGTGGGCTGGGTGCAGCTGTGGTCTGGGTATGAAGGTGAGTGCCTACAGCCCATGTGCACAAGTCGCAAACTGCAGGGGGGATGGAGGGGGAGGTTGAAGTCAAGAGGCTGAATTCAGGTGTGCGGGTCTCAGGAGGAGCGGGTGAGACTGTGTGCTTGTTGGGGGTAGGTGGGTATGGCTGGAACAGGACTGTGTGCATGCAGTGTGGGGGTGAGGGGCAGGGATGTGGGGGGAAGGGGGTTGGAGTGGGGGTGACAGGATTCAGGAACATGGGGTTTCTGGGGAGTTGTGGGTCACGAGGTATGGGCGCCACGCATCAGGGTAGCTTTTTCAAAGAATGTGGCTTGGCTTACTTTCTTTTCCCTGTCTCCCTGTCCGTGTACTCCTAAAGGCTCCTAGCCTCTGTTGAGAAAGGGGCTCGTTTGGCTGTTGGCACTAACTGGACAGTCTCTGGTACTCTGGGTCTCAATTCTTCTGCTTTTTCAACCAGGCCTTCCCTATTTGGTGTAGAAGACCCTCCCAGGTCACTTACACCCTGGCACAGTCTCCCAGTCATTTTTTTTTGTCACTTCTCTAGCTGTTCTGGGATCAATGGTCTTAAATCCTACACTTTTAACAGCAAACAAACAAACAAATAAAAATGCTTCTTACCATAAGTTTGTATAGTGTGATTTCATCCTCATGTGTGTTTCTTACCTTCCTTATTCTTCTGGAAATTAAGGTAGTCAGATGCTCCTTTCTCTTATTTGAGAACTCTGAACTCCAATCTTAACTCCATAACTATTTCCCAAAGTATTGTCAGTCCTATCTAGGCTGCTAAATAGACTGCTTGGTCATTCACATAGAGTTTATTCAATAGACAAGTCGAAAAGAAATAAGAATTTCCCGTATGTACTGAGAAGAAAATAATAGATAATGTGATCAAATGAGAATGGAAGGGGCAGGACTATGATGTAATTAGTTTGGATAATGGTGGGCATCTCTGAAAAAAGATCATTTGAGCTGAAACACAAATGTTGAGAAAAAGCCAACAAAACAAGAATTTAGGGGAGTAGAAACAGAAAGACAGTAAGTGCAAAGGCACTGAGGGAGAGGTGAATTTGGGTTGTGAAGTAACAGAAAGAATACCAGCATGGCTAGACATAGTGGTAGCAGTACAAGATGAAATCTCAGAGTTAGACAGGGACTTGATATATACTCATGACTGACCTATCTCCACAATCTATTTTCATATATTTACTTTATCATAAAAGGATGTTAGAGTATTTGCAACAATATTTGCTCATTGTAGGACACCAGTTATATTTAATGTGTATCTTTTTCTTTTCCACGTGCATCATCTTTTCTCTTTTAATTTAATATTTTTTCAAATGTTAATAGTCTATAATTTTCAGGATTTAAAAAATTATTTTCTATCAATGAGTATTATACTGCTCTATTATGGGCTTTGTTTATTTGTCTGTGTGTGTATGTGTGTTTTGTAGCACAAATTCTATTAGGAAAAAATGAAACATTTTTAAAACTGAAAAACACAGAGCTATTAGAAATATCCCAAGGTCAAAAATATCAAGTCCACTTGTTTGAGGCATGTCAAGGTCATTCACCTAATTATATTTTATATTTTTAAAAAATACTGTTAAAAATAAGTTACCATGTATAGGCATGCTCATTCAATTCACTAAGAAAACCTTTTTCACCTTCTGTAAATGTTAAAATCAAGTCACTTTGGGAAATCATTTCCTTAAGAAAATAAATCTTTCATGTCTCTTGCTTATTGTTTTTATATTTTCAATTGTATTTGTACAAATATTCTTGGTATGTCATGGACTTGATTGAGATTTGGTGACTTTTCTGTTTTAATTTACTCCTTAATCATATTTTTAATTAATTAATTGATTTTTGCATTGGTCTTGTGGTTTCTTAATACCTCCTCTGACTGGATGATTAAATATTTATGGTAAAATTATTTGCGTACCTAACTTTCTTGCTTTCTTTTAAAATTTTACTCTTTTATTAAACTGGGATGAGTGTTTAATTTAAAAAAAAAAAGAGACAAGAGAGCCATAGTATAAAGAGACAGATAAGAGATAGACCCTACAGATGGACAAAGCTTTTCTTAAGCCTTTTACCCAATTCTTTTTTGAGACAATAAAGAAATATAGATATATAAGAGACAAGAGCAGTCAGAATGGTGAATACCTGAATTGAACTAGAGAGAAAAAACATCAGAAATTAGTAGAAGGTACAGTTCACAAAATCTTAAACGATGGTATGATGTCACAGTAGAAGTGATGTTTTATGTAAGACTTACAGAGAGATCATCTAAATAATAAACTTTCATGAATTAGGGCATAATGCAGGACATCTACAAATGGCCAGACTGAGAACAGGATGCATAGTGTATTTGCCATAATCAATGCATAAAGTAAAGTGTTGCATACAGCAACATAGGCATCATATGCCATTGTTGGCAGGAGAAAACATTCTGTGATTACACTGACTACAAAGGGAAAAAAATTGCTTCTTGCATTCTGAGAAAGATATTGCTTTACTCTTTGTGAAAAGTTGACCAGCATCTTGGGGATCACTATGGATGATAGCCAAGCATCCACAAATGCTGAATATGCAAGGAATATGTATATGGGATATGAATGTGAGTGTCATAGCAGATTAGGAAAATCAGTATAAAATTCTCCACCATGGTAATAAGATCCATATCCCCAAGAACATTGGGAACAGGGAGTTTTCTAGCCCAACTGTAAGTCCTGTGAGAACAAAATATAACAGCAATGTTGCATTTTCTGAAATAACATAAGTATATGAATAAAGATCACTCACTAAGAATTTATAAGGTGAAAATTTGGGGTGGGGAATTAAAGTAAACCCTTTCTTACTAGAACAATTTATTTAATAATAACTGAATAGATGAAAACTATTTGGGGGACTTGAAGAAATAGGAATAAAGGCAATTATTCCATTTAAAAATGTATAGGAATTAACAGACTTAGATAAATGGAAAGGTGTTCTAAGCATAAGCTAAATATGCAAGGGCACTAACGAATGTGGGAAGGAAATTTTCTGTGGCTGGGACATGGACACAGTGTCAAAGGAGAAGAGTTTTGAAAAACTTGGATTATAAAAAGAATTGAATGCCATGTGAAAGATATTGAACTTTTTGTCTCTCAATCAATAGACATGAACTGAAAAATTTTAAGAGAGAGACAATGTAAGATATTTTAAAATTAATTATCTGGTGATATAGAAAATAAGCTATAAGAAGGGGAAATTGGAGTCCGGGATATTAGTCAAGAAGCTATTACTATTTTCTAGTGGTCCCCAAACTAGATTACCCATCAAAATCACCTGGAGAAGCATTTTGGCCAAATAACATTATGATATTACTTTACGTGATTGAAATAACTGTAAGGTGTCTAGTCCATGTGTGAAATAGCAGGGTAGTGAGAAGATGAAGAAATAGATTCAAAAGAATAGAGCCACTGGGACCCAGTAATATATTAGATATGAAGGGGACGGTCAGTGAATGAGTGAAGAGCCACTTGATGAGTGCGTAATGATCATTGTATAAAATTGAAACTGAGAACTCAGATGCATTGCCAAATTTATGGAGAGAAACATCTTTTGAACATACAGGTGAAATGTACTTAATATGAGTCTACTAGAACCTAAAAGAAATAATGACTTGGGAGTCATTGGGGTAGTCGAAGGGATGGTTAAGGATCCATTGGAGAGTGTTCTGGTTTGCTAGCTGCCAAAATGCAACACACCAGAGATGGATTGACTTTTAATAAAAGGGGATTTATTTTGTTAGTTTTTCAGAGGAAAGGCAGCTAACTTTCATCTGAGGTTCTTTCTTATGTGGTAAGGCACAGGGTGGTCTCTGCTGACCTTCTCTCCAGGCCTCTGGTTTCCAACAACTTTTCCTGGGGTGATTCCTTTCTGCATCTCCAAAGGCCTGGGCTGGGCTGAGAGTGCTGAGATCAGGTATACTGAGCTGCTTGGGCTGTGCTATGTCACACTCTTTCATTTAAGCACCAACCAATTAAGTCAAATGTCATTCATTGCAGTAGGCATGCCTCCTAGCCGACTACAGATGAAAATCAGCAACAGATGAAGTTCTAGTACCATTGGCTCTTGTCTTCCGCAAAAGAACTAGGTGCCTGCCTTCACCTAGCCAAGTTGACAACTGAATCTAACTACCACATGTTCACCCCTTGTCAACTTGGCAACTACTCGCATCACCTTAAACAGGTGCAAAAATTCTCCTCTGGCTGTGGGCCTGTGAATCTCAAAACAAGTTATCTGATGCCAATATGTGAAGGACAAAGTCACAGGATCCGTAGGGAGAAACTGGAAGGAATACCTGCAGGGCAAACACCATTGGATTTCAAAGTCTGAAAGTCATTTATCCTTTGGCTTTAGAAAGTGGGAGTCCCACTCTTTCTGAGGGCCTACGCAGTGGCCTGCCTCTTTCCAAATCAACCTCAGGGAACATTGAGGTGACCACCTTTTTCTCATCTCCACTCTCTCCAGGCATCAGAGCCACCTCTGGGCTTTCTGCCATTTCCGGGGCACATGCTCAACCCCTCCATGTGGTGGCAGCCAGGCTCTCCCCAGTCCCCCAAGGAGCATGTTCTACCTTCTCCAAGGCCTGAAGCTGCACCACTCTTCCACTGCAACAAGGTGGGAGCCTCATCCTCACCCTTCAGCGGTGTAAATGGATGAGCCCACTCTCCTGGCTGAGGTTTCTTGGTTTCAGACCTGAGCTTCCATGGTTCTCACTCTGAAAATTCCAATCTCTCCCTTTTGTGTCCACCTTTGTTCAGGTTTGCAGTGGCTCCATTTACACAAACAGTCACCATTCCCCGAGGTGACTAGCCAGCTAAATGGTGGCAGGTTGATTACATTGGACCAGTTCCTTCATGGAAGGGGCAGCAATTTGTTCTAACTGGAATAGACACATACTCTGGATATGGGTTTGCTTTCCCAGCACGCAATGCTTCTGCCAAAACTACCATACATGGGCTTACAGAATGCCTTATTCATCATCATGGTATTCCACATAGTATTGCTTCTGATCAAGGAACACACTTCACAGCAAATGAAGTGCGGGAATGGGCACATGTTCATGGAATTCTCTGCTCTTACCATGATCCTTGTCATCCAGAAGCAGCTGTATTTATAGAATGGTGAAATGGTCTTTTGGAAACTCAATTATGGTGCCAACTAGGTGGCAATACCTTGAAAGGCTGGGGTAATGTTCTCCAGGAAGCTGTATATGCTCTCAATCAGCATCCACTTTATGGTGCTGTTTCTCCCATAGCCGGGATCCATGGGTCCAGAAACCAAGGGGTGGAAATGGGAGTGGAAGAGTTTAAGTTGTCTCCAGAGTTAATCTTGGAGTAGAATCTATAAAAATAAATCTCAGGCAAATGATGCTGGCGCAGTGGCAGAGTTCTCACCTGCTATGCTGCAGACCCAGATTCATTTCCCAGTGCCTGCCCATGCAAAAATAATAAATAAATAAAAAGAAAAAATGTGTTTTTTATTGTTTTTATTTGAAATTGGATATGGTTTAAGGTGATACATATAGCTGCCAAGTTGACAAGGGGTGGACTGTCATGGTCAGGTTCATGTGTCAACTTCGCCAATTCGTGGTACCTGTTTGTCTGGTTAGGCAAGTACTGTCCTGTCTGTTGCAATGAGGACATTTCATAGAATTAGATCATGACCACGTCAGCTGCATCCACAGATGATTCCATTTGTAATCAGCCAAGGGGAGTGTCTTCTGCAATGAGAGATGCTTAATCTAATCATGGGAAGCCTTTTAAGGAGGATTCAGAAGAGACAGGCTCTATTCCTGCTTTGGCTGGCAAGCCTCTCCTGTGGAGTTCATCCAGACCCTCCATCGGAGTCATCGGCTTCACAGCCTGCCCTGCGGATTTTTGACTCTACATTCCCACAGTCATGTGAGACACTTTATAAATTTTATATTTGCGAGTATTCTCTCTTGATTGTTTCTCTAGAGAACCCTAAATAATACAGAGAGTGTGTAGAAAGTAGATAGAAGGGCATGGAAATAATCTTGATATTAAATAAGGTAGAAGATATATGTCATTTATTGTATGGCCAATATTTGATCCCCTTCCCCACCATATGAGTCTTGGTGGGAATCAGAGGCTACCATCAATTCTAGAAGCCAAAAGAACTAGAAACTTACTTTCCCATCATTGTTGCACCTTATAACGAAGGGACTTAACCTAGGATTCACCAATCAACAGTACCTCCCCGCCCCCGGATTTAGAATATAGAGAGGAAAACAAAATATAGAAGAAAGGAGAATTCAGAACAGCAAAGCCAGTCAAGGCAGCATAACAGTACTCCAGCAAATGGAGTCTGCATCCATGCCAGCAATGTTGGCAGTATGAGTTATGGCATCTAAAGTTCAGCAATTGTGAGTTTAGCTGACATTGAGCTAGTGTTAGGCAAAATTTTAACAGTTGGCTGGGTGCCTTATTTTCTTACTTCTACACATTTTTCCAGCTGATTCCTCCAACCTCCAAAGTAATTCTCTGTTAAAGCACAAAAATCCATTTAATAAGCTCATTTCCTTCTTAAATCTCCATAGCTAGCTTTTGTCATTTGAAACCAAGTGTGTTGGCTGGCAGAAAGAAGAGAAGGAGGGAACCAGAAACATGTACTGAGCAGAGAGTTCAGAAAAGCAGGAGGAAACTGGAAAGCATGTGTTATTGTGAAAGTAAAGAAAGAAAGCATACTAAAGAAGGACAAAGTGAAGTGTCAAAAGGCCAAAATAAATGATCTGGTAGGATAAAAAATGAGCAGTTATCACCAAGTATAGAAATGAAGAGAATGTTAATGGCTTTAGTGAGAGCAGTTTCCATTTATGTTTTGTGATAGAATTGAGGCCAGGAAATGATGAGAAAGGAATTGGAAACAAGTGGCGCCCAACAGTGAGGAGAATGATAGAGTATTTCATAGTATTCCATGATACGTGGTGAACAGTTGGCATTTGTCTTCTGCCTGTAGAGAAATGTAAAATTGTTTTCCTGTGGAACAAATGAGAAGAAGAAAGAGGAAGGAATCTAGAAGAAAGGAGAAGAAAGGAAAATTTGGTCTGATGAAATAAAAGCAAGAAGAGAGAGAAAGAGAAGTAAGCAAAGAAGAATAAAGACATGGATAAGTATAGGAAAATGAACCAAGGAAGAGGGAGAGATAAAGTATCAGAGAAAGGCTGAGGATGAAACACAGGGAACAACTCAGCATCTTGGAGGTCAATGTACTTCTTAACTGTAATAATCCATCAAAAATTCTGTCATTTCTGAGATTTTTTCTTTTAATTTTGATCAAAACACAAAATTTGTTTTCCTGTAGAGTTTATGTATGAGGAAATTTTTACTTTTCTTTACATATTTTGAATTATTCATAATGCACTAGCAGAGCTGAAAGAATTTTCTATATTGAATATCTTTTTCTTGTTTCTTCCTTGCTATTAGAGTGATTAGAATAGACTCTTTCTACATATATAAATAAATAGAGAGAGATTTCTATAAATATATATAAAGAGATTCTATTTTACTATAGAACATTTTCTTCTCCATCAGTTTGCGTGCAGAATAAAACGGAGCTGGGAGCCCAAGCTGGCTCAGGCAGCAGCATTCTTGCCTGCCAGTCCAGAGATCTGGGTTCAATTCCCGGTGCCTTCCCATGCAAAAAAAAAAAACAGAGCCAAAGACTGGATCTTGAATACAAGGTATATAAACAATTCCAGTCAATATTTCTAGCATTAAACTGGATTTTAATTTAAAATTGGTTTCCAAGCAACCTCAAATCACTAAATAATTGAAAGCACTCAGATTCCATTTGTGCTGTGGGTACTTAATAAAGTAAAAAATCCTGAAAAGGGTAATGGAAGTAGGCATTTTCTGCATATTTCCTGATTTTATATCATATGCATATATATATATATATTTGTATGTGTGTATATATCTGAAATTATTGTCAAAAGTACATGAAAAAATAAAGACTAATATTTAAGGGACTCACATCAAAAATTTTAATTATAGAAGATGATTGATTAAACATTCTTTATTTTTATCAGAATCATAAGAAAGAGTTCTTCAATAAGCATCATTATGACCTGAATCTGTAAACTTCATTTTTAATTATTTAGTATTCTAGTTCACCAAAATTTATCTTAAAAAGTCACTATAGTTATGTAAACAAGATTATAAGATATAATTAATTGAGTCTTACAGCTGGTTTGCTTATCCAGATTTTACAATCTTTTAAATAAAATATATAGTTAATCCACTAATTCTTTTTCAATTTTTACCGGGTTATTTCACCATATTGTAAATTCAACCAAATTCATTATAATTCAACCAAAATCATTATAAGTTAAGCAGTATTTTTTACTTTTATATACAAAATAATGAATATTAAAGAAATCATTTCTCACTTACTTTATGCAACTGTGGGATCCCTTTAAAGGCTTTAGGTATTCTAAAGTAGAAACAATACAGTATCACAAGAATGATAATAATGTTAGTAGCAATTCTTTTCCCACTGATTTATTTTGGAGTTTTTATTTCCCAACTCAGGAAAATGTAGTTTATATAAATTTGCTTTCAAAAAAGAGCAACCAATTGTAAAACTGTACAAGTGAAATTCCCGTAACAGTGTGCAGGGATTTCCTTTAGGACAAAGTTTAACCGTTCTCTTGGTAGTGTGGACTTGGACACCTATGAGAAGTTCAGGCTGTTCCACAGGGCATTACAGACTTTGAAATTATGAACCTCAAGCCATTATAGACACATCTAGTTGTAACAATTAAAATTGTATTTTATGCCACCATTTTTACCACAGATGAAATTTCTGACATGTATACACAAACTTCTTTTTATATCTGAAATTTGTTTCTCTATGTTTGTTGATGACAATGGTCTTGTCTGAGTCATAAATACATGATTCTGATGAGGCCAAAGTACTAGATTCCTTCTATGAGTCAAAGCCAAGAAAAGTTGTCCCCCAGTTGCAAACTGCAATTCAAGTTCCCCAGTTGCAAACTGCAATTCAAGGTACTTAGCTCCTTACGTTGAACTGAAATTTGAAGGGTGAGTAGCAACCAACCAGACAAAAGTCAGGGAGAAGGACAAAAGAAAAATAAAGACAAAGAATTTCAACAAAAGGCAGTCTAAATCAGTGCTTCCCAAACTTTAATGCCCATGAATCTCCTGGAGGTCCTATAACAATGAAGACTTCCACTGGGCAAGTTTGCCATGGGGCCAAAGGATCTTCATTTCTAAGAAGAAATTCCTATGGACACTTGCCCTCTGCAGGGCCAGATCATTGAAGGAACTAGAGAATTTGGATGAACAAAAATTATCATTCTGATTGGTGGACATGCAAAGAGAAGACCATTTCCACAGCATAAGGATTCTTAAAAAAAAATGTTTAACCTCCACTGAGACCATGTTCTCAGTAGTTTGTTTAAACTATTATACTGCTTCATATAATTTTCTGAGAAAATCCAAAGAAGGGGAGGATAAATAACAAGAGAGGAGCCATTGCAAAACATATGAAGAATGAAGAAGTAAATAGTGTGATTTGCAGAGGTAGCTCTTAATCCAACCAAAATTTGGCTTAAATTTACTGCTTCCTTATATTTTATAGAATTATTTCCTACTTCATTTTATTGCCTATCTTTGAGGAAGTTCAGACTACTGCTTCTATTTGCATACCCAGTTTTTGCCCTTTCTTTTAAACTGCTACATTGCATTGTAATTTATATATTTGAAAATTGCACATAATTCTAGGGTACAATTTTATAAGTTTTGACAAACGTATAAATCTGCAAAATAATCACCATAATCAAGATACTGAACATATCCTTTTACCTCAAAAGTGTCTTATGCCCCTTTGAAATTCTTCTCTACCAACTCCAAACACAGGCCAACCACTGATTTGCTTTCTGTCACTACAGGTTAGTTGCCAGTTTCTACATATTTAGAAACTGAAATCGTAGAGTGTATATGGATGTATATGAGTTTTTTTTCCTTTCTATTTTCACTTAGCAAAACTATTTTGACATTCAACCATGTTAGTTTATCAATAGTTCATTACATTCATAGATGAATAATAGTTCACTGTATAGCTATATGAAAGGTTGCTATCCATTTTCCAGTTGATGGATTTTGTTTGGTTTTTCTTTTCCATTTTTCTGCATATTACAATTAGAGTCACTGTGAAAACACATTTGCATGGATGGATGTTTTTATTCTTCTACTGGCAATACCTAAGTTGGAATGGCTGGATTCTGTAGTGGTGCTCTTTAGGAAACTACCAAACTGTTTTCCAAAGTTACACAAATAAATTATAGATATATGCCATCTCCTGGCATATATCTGTGAAAAACCTAAATTGAAAAAGGAATAAATTAGATTGATTATTTACTCTATAAAAGTTACCATTAGAGTCCTCTTCATTGTTAAAATTTCTCTTATTAGCAAACTTAATACAATATTTCACACATAAGCATTTGCACATTTTGAGCAGACTTCATAGAGTAAGGTCCAATTTCTATTATTTCTACTTTTACAAAGATTTTTAAATGTGACATAAGAAATAAATATAATCATCTTTCTGCTTTGTCTTCACCTTTGAAAATATGAGTTACAAAATAATGTATCACCTTCCTTCTACTAACTCAGTCCTTAGTGTTCCAGGGCATGAACTTTACCTCCCCTGTCCTGAAAACTTTCGGTTCCTCTCAGTCCTCCTCCAAACTGCTGTTTTTGTTTTCTCTACTCAGCTTGGATTTTGTTCCCAAGCTTCTGTGATCTTCTTGGTTCACTAGTCTCCCATGGCACCTTTCTTCACAATACTCAGAACGTTTCCAAGATTTTGCTATTCATTTTCCTTATGCTGTATCTCAAGATACTAAGCATGACCATTTAAAATTATAAAACTGATTCTATTAAAAAATTATGCTATCTGATTTCAACTCTTGACAATTCTTACTATTGATTCCTACTCTCTAACACAATTTGTCCCAAAAAACTATTAATGTTACCTGGTGGAAACCCTTTTTCCTCTTCCTCACTTCCATAGAAGGGAGTTATTTCCTTCTCTTTAAGCAAGGGATTTTGGAATGAACACTTCCAGTTTCTCCAAACCTCATTAGATCTGCCCTACAAAATGAAGAATGTATTATCTGGGAGAGATTGCTGGGTTTCTGACATCCACATAATACAGAATAGTGCATCTATTCAACTGATTGGATGAAACTTCTCTCATTGATAAAGCCAATCTTCTCAGCTGATTTTAGATGTGGTCAACCAGATTCAATCAATTTACTGATGAGTTAAGTCCATGAAATGTCCTCACTGTAATGACCAGCCCACTGATTGCTCGACAGAGGAACTAGGCACCAAAACCTGGCTAAGTTGACACATCAGCCTAACCATCACACCAAGGAACCCTAAGGATTGCAACAAACCAACACCAGACACTACTGATCCCAAGAAGGGAGCAAACCAAATCCAAGAGGCAAAAATTCCAGTTGTATAAGCCAACCTGTTTTGTGGTATCTGTCATAGTAGCCTGGAAATTAAGACTTTTTTTATTATTGGAAAGTGGGGTGCTGCTATTATACACCTAAATACCTAAAAATGTGGACCTGGCTTTAAAGTTGTGAAATTGGCAGAAGTTGGAAGAATTTTGAGAACTTGGAGAACAGACCTAGATTGCTTTGAGAGACTTTTGGTAAATATATGGTACTTAAAGGTACATCTGGTGAGGATCTAGATGAAAATAATGAGTATATGATAGAAACTGGAAAAAGACAACCCTTGTTATAAAATGGTAGAGAACTTGGTGAAAGTATGTTCTGATATTGAATGCAAGGCAGAGCCTGCAAGTGATGAGCTTGTATATTTATCCAAAGAGATTTCTAAACTAAATGTGTAAGATGAATTTTGGTTTCTTTTTGCAGATTTAGTGAAATGAGAGAGGAAAGAGATAAACTGATTATTGAAACCAGCAATTAATGATTTGGAAAATTGTCAGCCTATCAAGATCACATGTTCTGAGACTAGGGCTAGGAACGATTCCATCAGGGCTCTCCCGAACTCCCAAGAAGTGTGCTTCATGAAAAGTCTCCTTGCAAGAATGTGGCTAAACAAGACCTTGCTAAAGACAATGTGACTGAACACGTATCCAGTCAGCCATCCCCAAGGAGGTCAGTATTGGAATTGTATTTTTCTAAGAAGCATCTGTGGATAATTATTATGTTGGCTCATGGAAACTTCTTGACCTACATGAAAGCCAATAAGGTTTTTGTGAAATCTGTATGAATAGAATGACTGTCAGCTTGAACTGAACAAGACAGAAAAAAACAAATTGAATGATGAATGACTTCAAGGGCAGAACCATGGAAGCAGAGGCCTGGACCTAAGAAATTTCCTGAGGCTGAGAGAGAGCCCATCCATACCTACAGAAGAGGTGGGTCTTCTGCTGCATTTGGAGAGGGCAAGCCTTCTTCTCAGGCCTTAGAGGAGGTGGGGCTTTGATCCAGGTGTTTGGGGAGAATTCAGCCACTACTCCCCATGCCAGGAGAGGGTGGTTCCTAAACTCCAGTGCTCAGAGAAGGTGGGACTGAAGCTCCAGCTTTCAGGAAGACATGTCTGCTGCCTCAACAAGCAGGGGATAAAGCATCAATCCAGAGACGATTCTCAGAACTTGAAATCTAATGGCAGATTTCCTGCTGGGTTTTAGACCTGCATAGGACCTGTGACCTGGTTTTCCTTCTAATTTGTCCCTTCAGGAACTTGAATGTCTATCCTATGCGTGACCCATGATTATATTGTGGAAGCAGAGAACTTGTTCCCTAAGTTTCACAGGTCTATGAAAGGAAAGGAATTTTACCCCAGGCCAGAGCATACCCATAACTTATTTGGATGAGACTTTGTATTAAAAGTTGTTACTAAATGACTTAAGGCTTTTGAGTTGTTAGGATTGATGAATGTATTTTATATGTGGGACAAGCATATGTTTTGTGGGTCCAGAGGACAAACAGGAGAAACACTTTCTTAATTTTAATCCACATTCCTGTGGGTATGAAACTACTACAAATAGGACCTTTTGAAGATGTTATTTAATTTCTTTTTTTTTCTTTTATTTGAAGATGTTATTTTTAATTAAGGTGTGCCCAAACTGAATGAGGGTTGATCTTACACCAGATTATCTCAGGTCTTATAAAGAGCCAAAAGTCACAGAAGACAGAAAGGAAAGGACATTACCCTATGATATGAGGCACAGATACAAGCCAAGGGGCCCCAAGGATTGCAAGAAACCTGTACCACATGCTACCAACCCCAGAAGGAAGCAATCCTTCTGGTCATCAAAATGATGAGAAATAAATTATGATTGCTAAGTCAATCCACTTGGTGATATTTGCACTAACAGCCAGGCAAACTAAGACAACCTGTAAAGAAATAATTACTGTTCTACATAATTTCTACTTGGTTCATATTTGTACCTCCTCCTTAATAAAACTGCAATAATTTTTTAAATGAATATAGCTCATATCATCTATTATCTGCTATATAAGACAGTCCTTTTAAAAATAAATTAACATAGGGTGGTACAATGGTGGCTCAGTGGCAGAACTCTTGCCTGCCATACCAGAGACACAGGTTTGATTCCTGGAGCCTGCCCATGCCAAAAAAATAATAATAATTAATGTATTTAACTTATACCATTAATTTTGCTTTCTTTTAACTTACTATATATCTGATTGTTAATAAACTAATAAATATCTGGCTTGGCTTCATAATTTCTCTGCTTTTAAAATATTTTCACTATGAAGGTGAGCTGGAGCAATGAGAAATTTTTCAAATCAACATATTTTATGATTTGTGATAGCAACTTGGTAAATGTTTTTTATTGTAAGTATAGAAAAGATGAAATATGATTAGCTGCAGAATTTGTAATGTTGGGTTACAAATTCAAATGTTCAGAGGGACCAGGCAGAATGCATTAAAAACAAAACAAAAACAAATTTGCCATATCTCTCAGCTTTTCATGAAAAGTTGAGGTTTGCTAAGAGATGATGTGATCAATTTATGACACAAAACATCCCTTGAATAAACCTCCCCAGAGATTCAGCAAATATAAGGGCATATTCCACTTACTTAGAACTCTGGAGGAGGTAGAAATTGGAGAAGGACTCTACAAGCAATGAATCAAAGAAAGAGATGAGTATCAAAAAGGAAACTTACATCCTGGACTGGTCAGCCCTCTCTCCTCCGCATCTCCAGGTCCTGCTCAGCTTGGAGTTCTCCACAGGCAGTGGCCTGGGTCCCTCCCACTGGGAACACAGACTAGAGGAATTCACAGCAGTGAGACAGAACCCCACACATATCCAGGCACCAAGTCCACAGAGTACCCAGGTAGAACACCACATGCTGATGAAGGCAGCAGAGAAAAAAAGGGACTCAGAGTCAGGTGGAGAGAAACCTCAGCAGGATGGTGGCCAAGTGCTGCAGTAATTCAAGCCAGTCACTGTCAGTGGGACTCCCTAAATGCAAAACAAACTTTTCTGCAGAGACTCTCCTTTCTGGATTAGCGCCATCTCATTCCCCATGGTGGGATAACATAACAGGGAAGAAACCAGAGGTGGAAAATCCTCACAGTGTAAGATATAATTTATAAAAGAACTTGAACTAAACTTCTTAAAGGCTGGAGAGTCCCAGAACTAAAAAGTATGAGGAAAACAGTTCACTGAGTGAAGAACAGAACATAAGCAAATCATAGGAACTGGGGAGAAAATTCTGCACAAAAACAAATAGAACAGATCAAGATTCTCAGAGAATGAAGAGAGGAAAAGCAGCTTTCTCCTGGACGTGAAAGAATTGAACCAAAAGTGCAATCTTAAACATTTGTATGGCATATCTAGGGCAAGAATCAAGTGACAAAGAGCTGGGAAAAACTGAACAGTTAAACATGGACTAATCTAAATGTCAAGAACAAATTGAGCCTCCACAATGGGAGAAAATAGATAAAGAAATCCTTCAACTTAGCAATAAAAAGACAAACAACGCAATTTAAAAATGGACAAAAGATATGTACAGACATCCCCCCAAAGTAGATATACAAATTGGCCAAAAGGTGAATGAAAAGATGCTCAACATCATTAGCCATAAGGGAAATGTATATCAAAATAACAATGAGATATTGTTTCACATCCATTAGAATGGCAGCTATTAAAGAATGAAAAATAACAAATATTGGAGAGGATGTGGAGAAGCAAGAACACTTATTTGTTACTGGTGGGAAATGTACAATTGTGCAGCCACTGTGAAATCAGTTTGGCAGTTCCTCAGAAAGCTAAGTATAGAATTACCGTATGACCCAACAATCCTTTTACTAGGTTTATACATAAAGGAATTGGAAGTAGAGATTAGAACAAATATTTGCATATCAGCGTTGACAGTGGCATTATTCACTGTTTTGGATTGCTAAAGCTGCTGGAATGCAATATACCAGAAATGGGTTGGCTTTTTCAATGGAATTACTAGATTACAGATTTACAGTTCTAAGGCCATGAAAGTGTCCAAATTAAGGCATCAAGAAGAAGAGGCCTTCTCTGAGGAAAGGCTGCTGGC
>PVIY010046499.1:0-18435 GCA_004026745.1 Myrmecophaga tridactyla | reverse complement strand
CTGTTTCTCTAGAGAACCCTAACTAATACATCTTGGTACCAGGAGTGGTTCTTAAGAAACAGAATCTTAAAAATGGGTTTTTATGAATGGTTTTCTACTCTGACTGGACTCAAAGACACTAAGGACTCTGATTCCCATAATCAGAATGACACTCCCAATCCATGGAGTGAGTTGGCAAAAGAGATAGTCAAAATATCACCATTCAGTTCTCTTAATGCTTCACTTGTATGAAGCCAGATTCTGGGGGATAATGTTTTTGACACTTGTACAGAGTTTTGTGGAAATAAGAGGTATGGAGATGTTGGCTGGTTGTTGTTAGATACACAGGCTAAATTAAGGAGTGAAAGGGACGGGCTTAAGGCTTCAAACAAGAAACTTCAGTGCCGTCTGATAGATGTGAATATTTCTATGAGTATCCTGAAGGAAAATCTTATTTCCTGTAGCCGTAGACTTGAGATCTCTGAAAATCAGACTCAGAATCTTATTGTTAGAGTAGCAACTTTACAAAATAAACTGAAATCTCAAAGTTGCATGGTGTCTGCTATTAAAGTGAGGGCATTGATTGGAAAGGAGTGGGAACCTGAAAAATGGGATGGTGACATATGGATTGATAATGATGTTGGGGGTGAGGTTGAAACCCTAGGTCATGCTGAGTCTTCTCTAGATTACCCTGTAATAGTTTGCCCTGAGGACATAGCCGCCCCACCTTCAGCCTACCTTGAGGAGTTGGCCACTCAACCTCCTCCTGAAGGGATTAGCCTTAGAGTGATTGATCCTGTTTCACCAGATGAAACTGCAAATGGCTTGGAAGATGATTCAAATTCTTTTCATGACCCACCCCCATCACCCCTCATTTCTTCCAGACCTATGACTAGACTAAAGTCCCAACAGGCCCCTAAAGGTGAGATACAAAGTATCACACATGAGTATGTTATACTCCAAAAGAACTGTGTGAGTTTTCCAATTTTTATAGACAGAAATCAGGGGAATATGTGTGACAATAGATTTTAAGGGTGTAGGATAATGGTGGGAGGAATATAAGGCTGGATCAGGCTGAATTTATTGATATGGGCCCACTAGGCAGAGATTCTGCATTCAGTGTTATAGCTCGAGGGGTTAGAAAAGGTATTAACAGTTTGTTTGGATGGTTGGTTGAAACATGGATCAAAAGGTGGCCAACATTACCTGAGGTTGAAATGCCAGAACTGCCCTTGTATAATGTAGATGAGGGGATCCAGAGGCTTAGAGAGATTGGAATGTTAGAGTGGATTTATCATGCAAAGTGTGCTCTTACACCCCAGGAATGTCTGGAGGATGCACATTTTACCAGTACACTGAGAAATAAATTTGTGAGACTAACACTATCATCCCTGAAGAACTCTGTGGTTGCGCTTCTCTGTAGGTCAGATATTACTGTAGGAACTGCTGTCACTGAGTTGGAATCCTTAAACACAATGGGGATGACGGGCTCCTGAGTTGGCAGAAGCCAGGTGGCAGCACTTAATCGCCAAAGTCAGGGTAGACACTGTTATTATAATAGATGGCAAACTCAAAGCAGGCGTCAAAATTATATGACTCGCAGAGATTTGTGGCATTGACTAGTAAATCATGGGGTACCTAGAAATACAGTAGAAAGGCAGTCTACTAAATCCTTGTTTGAGCTGTATAAACAAAAGAGTTCTAGATCAAGTGAACAGAAGTCTAACCTGAATTACAAAAACACAGAGTCACGGCCCCTTAATCAATTTCCAGACTTGAGACAGTTTACAGACCCAGAGCAGAGCACCTTGAATGAAGAGGAGGCCAGGTCCCTTTGGGGGAGAACCCTGTTACGCTGCCACAAATCTGTACTGTTAATCTTCCTCCAAGCCTTCCCCAAGGAGACCGATAGCCTTTTACCAGGGTAACTGCATTTGGGAAAAGGAAATGATCAGATATTTGGGGGATTATTAGACACTGGTTCAGAAGTGACATTAATTCCAGGGGACTTAAAACATCACTCTGGTCTACCAGTCAGTGGGGGCTTATGGAGGCCAGGTGATCAATGGAGTTTTAGCTCAGGTCCATCTCAGAGTGGGTCCAGTGGGGCCCTGGACCCATTCTGTAGTTATTTCCCTAGTTCCAGAATGTATAATTGGTTTAGACATTCTGAACAACTGGCAGAATCCCCACATTGGCTCTCCAACTCGTGCAGTGAGCGCTATTATGGTGGGAAGGGCCAAGGGGAAGCCACTAGAACTACCCCTGCCTAGGAGAATAGTAAATCAGAAGCAATACCGGATTCCCGGAGGGATTGCAAAGATTACTGCCACTCGTAAGGACTTGAAGGATGCAGGCATGGTGATTCCTACCACATCCGCATTCAGCTCTCCTATTTGGCCTGTGCAGAAAACAAATGGGTCTTGGAGGATGCCAGTGGATTATCGTAAACTCAACCAGGTGGGGACTCCAATTGCAGCTGCTGTTTTAGATGTGGTATCATTGCTTAAGAAAATTAGGACATCCCCTGGTACCTGGTATGCAGCTATTGATCTGGCAAATACTTTTTTCTCAATAGCTATTAGTAAGGACCACCAGAAACAGTTTGCTTTCAGCTGGCAAGGTCAGCAATATACTTTTACTGTCCTACCTCAGGGGTATATCAACTCTCCAGCCCTATGTCATAATCTTATCCGCAGGGACCCTGATCGTTTCTCCCTCCCACAAGACATCACACTGGTCCATTATACTGATGATATCATGTTGATTGGACCTAGTGAGCAAGAAGTAGCAACTACTCTAGACTTACTAGTAAGGCATTTGCATGTCAGAGGATGGGAGATAAATCCAACAAAAATACAGAGGCCTTACACCTCAGTGAAATTTCTAGGTGTCCAGTGATATGAGCTATGTCGAGATATCCCTTCTAAGGTAAAGGATAAGTGGCCCCTCCTATGACCAAAAAAGAGGCAAAATGCCTAGTTGGTCTCTTTGGATTTTGGTGACGACATATTCCTCATTTGGGTGTGCTACTCTAGCCCATTTATTGAGTGACCAGAAAAGCTGCCAGTTTTGATTGGGGACCTGAACTAGAGGAGGCTCTGCAACAGGTCCAGGCTGCTGTACAAGCCTCTCTGCCACTTGGGCCGTATGATCCAGCAGATCCAATGGTGCTGAAAGTGTCAGCAATTTGTTCTAATTGGAATAGACACATACTCTAGATATGGGTTTGCTTTCCCTGCATGCAATGCTTCTGCCAAATCTACCATCTGTGGGCTTACAGAATGCCTTATCCATCGTCATGGTATTCCACATAGCATTGCTTCTGATCAGGGAACACACTTTACAGCAAATAAAGTGTGGGAATGGGCACATGCTCATGGAATTCTCTGGTTTTACCATGTTCCCCATGGAGGTAAAGAAGAGTTTTCTTGGAATATAGGAGATCCCCTAGGGCTTCTTTTAGTACTACCATGCCCTGTGATTAAAATCAATGGAAAACTGCAATAACCCAATTCAGGTAGGACTACCGATAGGTCTGAAACTTCAGGAACGAAGGTTTGGGTCACCCCACCAGGAAAAGAACCATGGCCAGCTGAAGTGCTTGCTGAGGGTAAAGGGAACATGGAATGGGTAGTAGAAGAAGGTAGTGGTAAATATGAACGACGACCACGTGATCAGTTACAGAAGTGAGGACTGTGATGCTGTTTTGTTCCTGTTATACTATTTAAGTTGTAAGATATCAAGTTTAAGAATGAATATTACCTAAGGACTTGCACCCTATTCTGGAGAGAGTTACTGTGCTTCCAGTTATATGCAGGACAGTTGAGTATTGTTAGGTGAAAGAAAAAAATGTGTGTTTTCGTGTTTTTTATTTAGAAACTAGGTATGGTTTAAGGTGGTGTATATAGCTGACAAGTTGACAAGGGGTGGACTGTCATGGTCAGTTTCGTGTGTCAACTTGGCCAAGTGGTGGTACCTGTTTGGTTGGGCAAGTGCTGGCCTGTGTGTTGCAATGAGGACATTTCATAGAATTAGGTCATGATCATGCCAGCTGCATCCACAGCTGATTCCATTTGTAATCAGCCAAGGGGAGTGTCTTCTACAATGAATGATGCTCAGTCTAATTACTGGAAGCCTTTTAAGGAGGATTCAGAAGAGACAGGCTCTTTTCCTGCTTCGGCCGTCAAGCCTCTCCTGTGGAGTTTGTCCAGACCCTGCATTGGAATCATCGGCTTCACAGCCTGCCCTGAGGATTTTGGACCTGTGTTCCCATGGTCATGTGAGACACTTTTATAAATTTTATATTTGCTGTTGATTCTGTTTCTCTAGAGAACCGTAACTAATACAGCATGGTAGCCCATTACAAACTCTGGGATCTCTCCTGTAACTACTTATTGAAGAGTGCTTTGAAAATTATTGCTTTTTTCTTTTTTGCTTTGTGTATATGTTATATAATACAATTTAAAAAGTTAAAATATGTATATATATGTAGGAGAAAAGAATTAAAGGGAAGGGAAGAGAACAGAAGAGAAATTCAAGAGGGAATTAAGAGATGCCCATTGCAACAAAAGGTAGAGGGATGAGCATTAGCCCCACAGCCTGCCTGTCTTTGCCATACTCAACTCTGAGCAGCTTGTCCCCTGTCTCTTGTTTAGATGGTCCTTACTGTTTGCAAGGAAGATCATGGGTCCAGTTCTGGGACATCACAGGGGATCACTGATGCACCCTCTTTTACTATCTAATGCCAGTCTTATTCTGGCTGTTTTCTTTCCCACAGCTGGAGAGGCAAGGGACCTTCCTTGTGGAATTTGAGGCTCCCTTTGTCGTACGTCCAAAGCTGCCAGCCCAGTAACAGAGTGTGTTCCTGGAGGAAGATGTCATTCAGTTCTCACCTTCCTTGGAATACTCATTGCAACCTGGGGACAAGGTGCTAGCACCCTGGGAGCCAGACCAACAGTGATATGGCGCTGGCACTGTTCTCTTGAACTTGGAGACCAGAGACCCTCAGAGAGGTAGGGAAGCCGCTCCCACCTACCAGTCCCCATGACAAGCAAGGCCTTAGGTGAGAGCAAAGGATATCTCTGCTACTTAGGGGTCTTAGAAGTATTTTTTAAAAAATCCTTATCCCCTCACTTGTAGTTTAATCCTGGGGGTGGCAACAGATATAAATCATATTTATCAGGTTTTTAAATATTTTTTTTAATCAAGGCAAAATGGCCTGAAACTACCACGTGCAGATTGTTAACTAAACCGTGGTGTGGTGTGGTTATTGTGGGGTCAAACCAGTACTAGTGATTCGCCCCCACCAGGCCTTCCCATTTGTATCATTGTTAACTCATAGAGAATGACAGAAGGAGGCTACTGCTTACCTTTTCACACCTCAGGATGCATTTTGGGTTTGACATGAAAAAATGGGCCCTTCTGGGTCATCTTACAGAACAGGAGATAGGGAGGCTCACTCAAGTCCACTGAAAAGTGGTGGGAAAATGTGGAGCAGGTGAGGGGAACATTCCTGAGACTCTTCCCAGGAGATCGTGCATGATAAGCCTAGCATAGCAAAGAGAGGGGGCTGTGCAGAGTCTTTGCCTCTGGGGATGTGAGAACCATTATCCCCAAAATAAAGAAGAGGTAATTATAAGAAGACTATTGCCCTTTTCTGTTCTGTAGCATCGAAGGATAAAGAAATCACTGTTAACTTTTGGAATGGCAAAACAGCAAAAGTGCCTCTAGGTGGGATCAGGTGGGTGCCACCAGCTGTCTAGAAGGCCGTGGAGAGGCTGCATAAGCCTTTCACTAGGGAGAACTCCAGTCCCCTCCTCTGGGCCCCTTGCTGCTATCTGCTGGAACCAGTCACCAGATGTGTCACCAACAGGCTTCATCCAGGCACTCCATTTCTGTGCCCTCCCTGTCATTCCCACGCCTGCTGCCAGCTGCTGTGCCAGGGCTGCCTCTGCTGCTGCCCCTTGGCTGAAACCACCTGGTGGCCTTTAACCAGGACCTCTGAGATCCAGCCAGAGAGTGTACAGAGACAGAGCTAAAGCCCACAATACAGATTTTGCCCTCACAGGGTCCAAAAGAGGAGAGAATGGCAGTTCTTGCACCTATGATGGTCTCTTCCTCCTCTTCCTCCTCCTCCTCCTCTTCTGAAGAAGAGGATTTGGAGAATGATCTGGAGATGGGCCTTCCCCGAAGACCAGTGAACAGCACTGTTAATACAGACCCAGTCTTCCTTGAGAAATCTTGAAGGCAGAGTGTCTTCTGCCAGGCTGAATGGAAGTATTGTAGGAGAAACGGCCCTGAACCGCTGCATCGTAGGAAGCCAGGTATGTTAGTGGTGTAGGTAGGGTTCCCTTCTAAGACAGGGTCTAAGACCCCTGCTCTTCCCTTCCATGTATCTCTTAGGAACTTGATGCAGGTTTCCATCATGTGGGAATTGGAAGTCACAGGAGTGTTGTCATGTTGAAGGGGAGGCTGTAATAGGAGGAAAATACTAGGATTCTATTTAAGCAATATAGCCCAACAAGGGAAGGGTGAGCTGATCTTTGTGCCGTTTGCATCTCTATTTTATCCTTGTCTTTTCTTTTTTCACTAGGCTTTACTGATAGGACACTACCATTGTTGTTTGTTGCTTGCCTCCTTTTTTTTTTTTAAGAGGCTTGATTTTTCTCCAAATGGATAGTCACAGTGCCTCCAGGTGTTGAAACCGGTGCTTACATGTTGATCATCAGGCCCCACTGTCTAGGTAGGCCCCTTTATGTTAAGAGTGGGAAGAATTGCATTATGCCATTTTTCTCTCCAGCTAGTAGGGGGAAGCATGTTAATTATCATTGGCAGTCCTTAGTCACCCCCCACACTTCTTTTTTTTTTAATTTAATTTTATTTTTTTTAATACCAAAAAACACCAAACAAATGCAAACATTCCTATTTTGATCATTCCATTCTACATATATAATCAGTAATTCACAATATCAACACATAGTTGCATATTCATCATCATCCTACACTTCTTTAAAGTACTTTGAGTTAAGAAAGGTGTGTTATACCCCTGGTAGGTTTGAGGAGTAGCATGCTATTGATCTGCCTCCTGACCACTCTTAGCTAAATTCCTAAGTAGACCCAGAAAATTGGTGGCCTGGATAAGCCAAGCCCTAGACTAGATAGACTAGGCCACTGATTTTAAAGTTCACTGAAGTATTACCTGGGGCAGAAATACAGTAAGGGTTAAGAAATTCCACTGGCTAAGGATGTATGAATCTCTAGACACTGCCTACATTGGGATCCCACTGTAGGCCCCTGTTTGAAGCTATTGCCTTATTTCCAGAACAGCTGCTCACCATCAAGGCCCTCTCAGCCTATGGTGAGTTCAATCTTGCCCCAGGGGTAAGGACTTGATCAGTCTTCAGTTTCTGAAAGCACCGAAATAGATTCTACAGTGGGAAACTTTCTTGGGTGACTCTTTTGGAGCCCTGAGCTTTGGGATAGGTAGGATGGATATCCATCTGCTGCTGTTGTATTTTATAGAAGGGTTCCAGGGCTTCCTGGTTTTCTAGGTGTGGGATCTTTCCTCAAGTTCTGATGGGGAGATAACCAGGATAAGAATCCAGCTATGACCACCTGAAATCTTGGGTTCCTTTCAAAGAGGAAACTTTGTATGGACAATTTAAAAGGGTTTTCCAGACTTCTGTAAAATGGGTCATTCTGATATTCTGAGGCCTTCCCAGAAATTCCTAGAAACAGCTGATTGTATGAGATCTACTCTCCCAACATGTGATGATATAAAGAAAATGGTGTCAAAGCCTAGAGTTTTCATGCTAAATTCCCCATGGCTTCTACCGCCTCCTGCTTCAACACAACCTGGAGAAAGAAAAGCTGTACCTACCCTGGAGTTTTTAGAGAGCAACTGAGACAGCACGAAGTCCAACATCAGAGAGAAGAACAACAGTGGGTAACCAGAGAGGCATGCCCCAGGTACCATTTCTTCCCAGTGGCTACCAAACCTGTGTTCCCCCTGCTGTGCTTGCTCTGAAGCAACTCCCCAGACTAGATCCAAACCCAAATAGGTCCAAATAAATTTTCCCTGGCCCTATCCCCATTGCCTGGTCACTTCAAGGCATTTTCTCCTCATTACTATATTCAGACAGATCCACTGCTAAGTCCCATTCCCCCTCACCCCAAAAAAATGAAACAAAACTTCTCAGCAAGTTAACTGGCTATAAAAAAGAGAAATAGATTACCTTCAGGTACTTTGCTTGGCTTGAGGTACTGGATTTATGCTTCAGGCAAAAATTAATTCCTGCAGGTACACTATGAACATTGATGGACCTACTCTCTGTCCCAATCCCATGCCCTTTGCCTCAGAGCATGCCTAAAGCTGGGTGTGGAAGAAGGGGCCAGGCCCAGTCCTCTTGCTACAGCTGACTAGTGAAGATGAAGCATATAAAACCATATGCTGGCCAGGGCTGTTAACAATGGCAAACACCAGCACTTTTCTTTTCTCCTCTTCAGATATTGTATCCTTTTAAGGAAATATGCTGCCTGACTTCTCTGAAATATGCTTGATAGCCATCAAGTACTGATGCGTGGCAAGCAGTCTGGGGCTCTGCCTCTTGGCAGGTTGTCTCCTATAGCTTCTGCTTCTTCTGCCTCACCTTTCCTAACTTTCAGTTACAGGGATTGAGAGATACTCTTTGATTCTAACAATCCTAGAAGCGAGTGGTCATATTGTTCTCTTCTCTTCCTTATAAAACAGGATGCAAACTGCAGTTTTGAAAATTAAGGAGCAAATGGAGTTCTTTTATTTTGTAATGCAATTTTGAGCTATATTCACATATAATCACCAAGGTGTACGTGTTTCAAATATCATCATATAGTTGTGCATTCATCACAATTTTTGAACATTTCATTACTCCAAAAAAATACATATAAGAATAAAAATTAAAAAGAACACCCAAAACATCCCATACCCTTTTTCCCCATCCCATTATTACTGTTGTCCTTATTTTTTTTTACTCATCTGTCCATACACTGGATAAAGGGAGTGTCTGTCACAAGGTTTTTAAAATCACATGGTCACACTATAAAAGCTATATAGTTATACAATCATCTTCAAGAATCAAGGCTACTGGATTACAGTTCAACAGTTTCTATGCCTTCTAGCTATTCTAATACATTAGAAACTAAAAAGTGATATCTATTATGCACAAAATAACCTCCAGAATGACCTCTTAACTATTTGAAATCTCTCAGTCAATAAAACTGTTTCATTTCTCTTCCCCCTTTTGATCAAGAAGGTTTTCTCAGTCCCATGATGCAGGGTCCAGGTCCATCCCTGGGAATCATGTCGCAGACTGCCAGGGAGATTTACACCCCTGGAAATCATGTACCACATAGGAGGAAGGGCGATGAATTTACCTGCCAGGTTAGCTTTGAGAGAGAGGCCACAGCTGAGAAACAAAAGAGGTTCTCTGGGGGTGACTCTTAGTAATTATAAGTAGGCTTAGCTTCTCCTTTGCACGAGTAAGTTTCATAAGGGCAAGCCCCAAGATCGAGGGCTCAGCCTATTAGATTGGTAGTCTCCAATGCTTGTGAGAATATCAGGAATTCCCCAGATGAGGAAGTTTAATATTTCCACATTTTTTCCCAGTACTTCAAGGGGGCTTTGCAAATACTTTTTTATTCTCTGCCCAAATTGGTCTGGGATGTATCAGGGTATTACATTAACCTGTGTAAACCAACAAGACCTCACTTCCTATTCAAGATTCCATGTAATTATGGTGTTCAAATAAACTGACCAGACAAGTTAGAGTGCTACAGAAAATACAAATTTTTCAGATGGAGTTCTTTTAAAGTATTCTTTACTCTTTAGAGTGTTCTCCTACACCTCAGGAAGCCACATTTCCCATTATTTTTGTTTTGCTTCATTCAGCTTATTAGAACTTGTTTTTCATCAGTTTCCCAACATTTTTTTGTCATCAATGTGACAAACTCCTTCAGTTGTGGTGGTGACCTTTGCTGCTCCTACTGGCTGTTTGGAAAACATGTCTGATACCTTCTTCCACCCAATTCCAATTCTGAGCATCAAGTAATAACCTCTCTCAAAAATGTAATGGCCAGAAATGATAAACTTTATTTCTATTTAGTTCTATTTAGAAATAAAAAAACAGTGCTTAGGAGCTTACAGATTCTTAAGTGGTTCAGCAATCCTTCACGGAGAACTACTGAAGTCATCAAGCTACCCCCATCAAAAGGATAGCATAGTCAGCATAACTGATGACTTCTGGTTTAGGAACAGGATGTTGCAACGTATCTGGAAAGAAGAGAAGGACAACAGACAACAAAAACTGTAGCAGCAGGGAATACCAGAGAATTTGGCCAGGAGGAAATCAGGGTGATGATGCCACTGCAGATGCTTCCAGAGGAACCAGAACACAGAAAATGGAGTGAGGGTGCTGAGACCCAGCCAGTGGGACAAGACTTATCCTTAGACCCAGAGCCGTGAGGATCTAGGTAAAGCAGAATGGTGGGAAGGGAATCTTTAGGTGGTTCTTAAGACCTTTTGAATCATACCTCCTTTGAGAATAATAAAATCCATGGCTCCTCTTCCCAGAAAAATGTACACACTTACAATTTTCCATACAATTTCAGAAGGTTTACAGAACCCAAAGTTCAGATCCCTTTTAATGACCCTCAACCTCCACGGTGATGGGCACGGGTCTGTTTTACTAGTACCTACATACATGGGAGTCATTTTTTTACTGGGAATACAAATACAGCTCTACTTAAAACCTTGTTTTAATCATATAAAATGGTGGCATTCTTCCTGAGGAAAGATTTGTTACATTCAAGATGAGATAAATCACCAGGCAATCAAACTGGGAGATGGAGCAATACTGTTGGTACGATAACTTAAAAAAGTTTGAGACACATTGATACCTTTTTAAAATCAGTGAATTCTGAGTATGAAAAATACAGTCACAGCATAAGACTCTCAGAGCTTTTTTGAAAAAGCTCTTACAAGAAGCTAAAGACTAGTGATGGAGTTAGAGTGGCTGACAAGGCTTCAACAGGAGGTAGAGCACTGGTCACAGGTGATAGTTGAATAAGCAGCAGCATCTTCACCCCATGAAGTTCTCCCTGTAGATGAGCTTCAGGAAGGCACTTCTGTCTTAAGAGGCACAGGGATATGGCAGCTCTGTTTCAGGGCTCCCTGCCAAAGGGCTCCCCACCAGAGGGCTAGTGAGATATGATTGGGCAGAGGTCTGCCTGCTTTTGGCAAATGTGTCCACAGTCTTTGCTGTCTTTTCATAAAGCCTATAATTGTACATGACCTACATTTTATTTCACTGCTTACTACCAATAAAATGTGAATTCTCTTCATTTCTGAATCTCTCCCTTTATTATCATAATTAACTTTCATTTGGAAAGTAAGCACTAAAAACCACTCATTATCATTACATTATTACTTTCAGTCAAAAGGAGACTGGAGGGTGGGGGTGGGGGTGGTGGTGATGATGACTTCCACCTTACACTCTCAAGTTAAAATAGGCACTGAAAAAGATCAACTCGAATTCCCAGGAAAGCTGAACCTCTATCATCAGCACTAAAAGCAGTATCACTGTGCAAATACTGAATTATATGAAGACTCTTATCTCCTTGCTACTTATGAAAAGGTGATGTGAGGTCCAGGTGAAGGTCGACATCATACAGGGAAGACCAAGTCCACGCTTTGTCCTGAGTCAACTGCTACCACATGAGTCCTCTTGGTTAAGTCATTTGAACCCACAGTGACTGAATAGGTCCCTGGATATACTTCTATGTAGAGGTCCTTAGAAATGTTCTCAGCCTGTAACAAAAAGAACATGTTAGCAGTTTGGAGATTTTATATCCTAATGTCATCATGGCACCTTCATAAGGCTGTCTTTATGTGCCAGAGATGAACTGAAACATTAATGTGGGAGAGAAAGAAGTGCTGCTTTCAAGGCTCAACTTGGCCACATAATAGCACTGTTATTTAGGTAAGTCTCAGCCTTTAATCCTTTTCCTTATTTTTAGAACTGTAATAATACCTACAAATAAGCATGGATGTGAAAGCACTTTGTAAATACTAAAGTGTTGTAGGAAGATGAACATTCAACGTGGACTAAAAAGATAAGAATTAAGGAAAAAGGCTAATGACTGGTTTGGGGGATCAAAAGATGACAGTGGCACTTGTTAGCAAAGATTAGCAATAATGGTAAAGTACACTGGAATAATGAGAACCATTCTTTTTAACTGTTTTGCTACATTCCCTCTTCTAAACATTTCTCTTCTAAAGATGAGAACACTCAGAGTAGATTCCTTTCTGTCACTGAAGCAGAAAATTAGCTGGCTGGCAAAAGCCCTTCCTTGGAGGATTTGTTCTCTTATAGTCAAAACACTAGAAGCTGGAGTTGAAGGAAACATTTATGTTGAGAGCTATAGTGCACATGACTCCAAGGATAGACTTCTTGCATGGCTGGGAAGCAGGTCATAGCAGATATACAGGTAGTTCAAATGGGAAACGGCAAAGTCACAAAGCAGAAAAGAGCCTGTAATGAAGAACCAGAGAGACAGCTAGAATGCCACTATATGCTTACTCAATGCTGGAAAGGAGCCACAGAATTTGTCATTTCTATCACCAGACCCAGAGGATGAAAAACAAACTATTGGACAGCAAATTCCACTAGGAGGAATAAATGATAATATTCATACTTCTATGAAATTTCCACCATTCCCTGCCATCCTGCCCCACTGAAGATAGATCTGAAGCCATTTTTTTCCAAAATTGCTTTATTTTGTATTTTTTCATGCCCAATTACTGCAAACTGGAGGTCTATCCTCATTTAACTGATGTGAACATACATAATGCCACATTATTGGCTAATTATAAACTAAACAGAGGTAGGTGTTTCAGAAAATATGGCTATTTCAGAATTACAGAAAGCCAAGAATGCATCATTTATTTGCACAAAAGGAAACATCTGTAATAGGTTAGCATCTTTTATTTCAACACTGGGACATCAAGATTAGCATTACCAAAATCAGCAAGTGTTGGAGGCATCTAAGTCTGTATTTGTACTAGAAGCAGAATACTCTTGGTTGCTACTAATCCTAGTATATTCTGAATCATGGTTAGTAGCAAATTGTATACAAACAAAAAGTATTGCAGCAACATGAGAAATGCCTTTTCTCAGAATTCCAGTCCTTCAAAGTTTCAAAAAATTCCCTGGGTTCATGTACTGAGTATGTTATCCTAAAAATGAGAAACTCATCATTCTATGTTTTTACAGAGCAACATTTGGAAAATGGGAGCAAATACCCTTACATTTTTGGAACCAGATCTAATCAAACATCTGTGCTTCAGAATTTCAGCAATGCTTTTCACTTTGTAAGCATAAGGGTCAGTCTGTTCCTGCTGCTTGAACAGATGGTAGAATTCCAGAATGCAGTGCTAGCCAAGCTGAGCAAGAGGAAGGGGATGTGAATACTTCACATTCTTCCAAACCACAACTATGAGTTCAGGCACAAAGAGTATCCCTGAAGCTTCAAGTGAAGGATAGCAAGAAAACTTAATTTTATACTGAACCAAGATTTTCTGCACCCTCTCCAAGTATAAGACTATCCCAAACTTAAAAATACTACAGCTACAAGTGAACTAATTGATCCTCTTCCAATCAAGATGGCAGAGTGAGATGCTTCAGGGTTCCATCCCCCCCACAGAAGCCTTCATCAACCAGCAAGAACTGGCAGAAATAGGAGCTTTCTTTTTCAAAGCTCCAGAAAAGTTAAATTCTTGCAAAAACAGGGCAGAAAGGCCACTTAAAAGCAGTAGGATCTCCTACTATCCTGGCTGGTTCCTCCTTTACCCCTCACTGGCTCAGCCTGGATTTGGCCCATGTTACCAGTGCAGCTCCCTGGTCCCAGTTTTGGAGTCAACAGAGTAACCCTTGTGTATATACTGGGAGCATGTATGTCTGGCCCAATCTGTCTGGTGGCCTAAGACTACACCAGGATAGTTGTCACAGGCTTACCATACCAAAACTTTTCCTGTGTGTAGAAAGTGGCTCACAGAAGTCTTCTACAGAATGCTGGGGGAGAGCAATCAAGTTATGACTGCCTGAGGCATAGGATGGCTGGCTATAGGATATACAGTAAGGTGCCTGGACCATAAGGAAAGAGGAGACATTCATGACCATGTAAACGGGAATTCCTACAGCATGCACACATAACCAAGACAACATGTATGTGCAGAAAGGATCAGGAAGGCACCTGTGCTTTGGTCTGGAGTCACTCTCCAACCTCATTGTATGGATAAACCCTGAAGGGGAGCACTAGCACAGGTCAATCTGCAAACATGAGAAAAGTGTTTTGTTTTTTTTTTCTAGCTCGTTTTTCAAGGAAAACTGTCACTAGTTGGATAAAAGTTTAAGAAATAGACACCTCAAAGTCTAAATTCTGGCAATAACAACTTAAAATATCAAATGGGGGGTGCACGGGTAGTTCACTGGTTAGGATGCCTGCCTTTCACGTGGTATACCCCGGTTCGATTCCCAGACCATGTACCCAGAAAACAAAAAAACACAAATGGTCCAGATGTCAACAAAGGGTCACAAAATAAATAGGAAGTAATGTCCCAGGCAAGGGAGAGATTAAAGCATCAGAAACCATTCATGAGGAGGCCTAAACCTGGGACATACCAGACAAAGACTTTATAAAAATGGGTAAATATAATTGCCAGTATTACTGTATTTTTGGTTTGTAACTCTACTTTTTACTCCCTACAGGATCTAAAAGACAAATGCATAAAATGTAATGATAAATTTTGGAATCATAATGTTTAAATTTGTCATTTGGAAAAAGACCTAAAGGTGAGGGGACAGGGGTATAGGAATATAATTTGTATATACCATTGTACTGGTTTGAAATTGTTATGTACCCCCAGAAAAGTCACGCTCTCTTAATCCTAATCCAGTTTTGTAGGGCAGGCCTATCGTTTGGGTGGGACCTTTTGGTTATATTATTTCCATGGAAATGTGACCCCAGTCCATTCAAAGTGGGTCTTAAATAGTCTACTGGCATTCTCTAAAGAGCCAACACAGAGAGCAGATGCCTAGACACAGACATTTGGACATGCCTGGAGAGCTAACATAGAAAGCCACTGGAATCAGAAGCTGAAAGAAACGCAACCCAGGAGCAAAGGATGATGAAATGCCAACCACATGCCTTCCGAGCTGACAGAGAAACCCTGGATGTGATCAGCCTTTCTTGAGTGCCGGTATCCTCTTATTGATGCCTTAATTTGGACATTTTCAAGGCCTTAAAACTAAATTTGTAACCAATAAATTCCCTTTGGAAAAGCCAATCCATTTCTGATATATTGCATTCTAGCAGCTTTAGCAAACTGAAACACAACTAAATTAGTCATGTTAATTTGAAAAGTTAATTTGAAAGCAATGTGATTGTTACAGATTTGGGACATTAAATTTAAGCCATAAGAAAATACTGGAGAATATAAAAGCTCATAGGGCCAGAGAATGGGGGTTAGTTCATAGTGATAAGATTTTTTATTTGGAGAAATAGGAAGGTTTTGATGGTGGAGGGTGGTGAAGGTACCACAACATCTTGAATCTGACTGATCCCACTAAATGGTATGCTTGGGAGGGGTTGGGATGGGAAAGTTTATGTTGTATGTATATTCCCATGATAAAAAAAATACATGATCCTGGATGTCAGTAAAAAAGGAGGAGAAAAGGATCAAAAGGACATTGTTGGGACATATGAGAAAACTGGAATATAGACTGTAAGCTTTATATCAATGTTAAATTTCTTGAACTGGGTAACTATATTTAAGGTGTTCAACTAAGTGAATATCCTTGAAATTTAAGAAACATATATGGCAGTATTTAGTGTCCAAGGATCATGATGTATACGATTTATATTCAGGTGTTCAGAAAATGGATCAATAAATAGATTGATAGATAGATGGATGGATGGATGGCTAAAAAGTATGATATAGCAAGTGAAGCAACATTTTTATTAAAATTGGTGGATCTGGGTAATGGGAAGGGAGGTATGTTGTCATTCTCTGTAAAGGGTTTTTATTATTTTTTGTAATTGCCCTACAAGTTTGTTAGTATTTCAAAATAAAAAGTTAAAAAACAAAACAAAACACATATCAATAAACTAGGCTTCCTGATAAAGGTAATTGCAATAATGAAGCCCAGTACACTAGAAGTTCTGTACTCACAGGTTGGGAGGCCTCTAAGTCACACTCTGATGCTTGATAGATGCCTCCAAGACCAAAGGATGTGTCTTTTCTCTGAAGAGATAAGTAGAAACATTAATAGTACTGGTGTTAAGACCCCTGGATTGTAAAGAGAAAGTTTCTCCTATGTTATTAGGAACTAACAATTGTTCTATCAGCTTTTTCTAAGTATCACCTAAATTATTAAGGCTCTTTTTTTAGTGAATTCTGAGAGCTATTTTCAATCAGATGTTTATTATAATTACTTTTTATCCTTATATGGATAAAAAGTCAGATCTTGGATTAAATCTTCTATTTACTGACCCCTTTAGAGTCAGATTTTTTTTTTTTTTTTTTAACATGGGCAGGCACCAGGAAAGGAACCTGAGTCCCCTGGCATGGCAGGCAAGCATTCTTTTTTTTTTTTTTTAAATTTGCATATGGGCAGGAGGCACCAGGGATTGAACTCCAGACCTCCAGCACGGCAGGTCGGAGCTCTGCCTGCTGAGCCACGGCAGCCGCCCAGGCAAGCATTCTTGCGTGCTGAGCCACTGTGGCCCAGGGTCAGATGCTTTTAAGAGAGCCCTAGGCCAGGCCAGAATAATGAACCTGGACTCAGGCTCTGAGATTGTTCCTCAAAAATCCTTGTAGCCTAATAAAAACTTGGCTGATCTTTGACCCATTTCTGGGGAGGTAACATCATTTCCTATGATAGGAGTCTTTCCTTGAATTCAAGGTGGGCCCAGGACCACAGCTGATAGTTCATATGCTAATGAGATGGCAAGATGGGGCTAGCCACAACAGAAAGATCAACCATGTGATAAAGGGGTTGGGGCTTTGAGCCACTTCATATTAGCCCAACATCCCCAACCTCTGGGGGGATGAGGGGGCTACAGATTGCATCCAACCACATGGGCACTAATTCTATTTATCATTCATGGCTAGGTAATGAAACTTCGTGTAACTTGGGACACTCTTTTGGCTTCTTATTTATATCCTTTTATTGTAATAAAACTACAATCAAGAGTACAGCACTTGGGCGGCTGCCGTGGCTCAGCAGGCAGAGCTCCAACCTGCCGTGCTGGAGGTCTGGAGTTTGATCCCTGGTGCCTCCTGCCCATATGCAAATTTAAAAAAAAAAAAAAAAGAGTAGAGCACTTTTAGTGAGTTGTCCTATCAAATTATCAAACCTGAGGGGATGGTGGAAACTCCCTAAATTTGCAGTCAATAGGTCAGAAGTAGAGGTGACCCCTTGCAACTAGAGCCTGAAGGGCCATTTTGTAGAGGATGCCCTTACCCTCAGGGTCTGGACTAGCTCTGGGGAATGAGAGTCAGAATTGAATTGAACTGAGTTACTGCAGTCTTTGCAGTTGCTGATTGAACTTTTGTACCCCACACAGTTGATGTCAGAAGTTACTGAAGTTGTAGAAGTTTTTAAAACTTCATTCTACACACACACACACACACATACACACACACCCTCACAGATACCAGAAACTATTCTTGTTGAATCAGTTCAACAGGCAGAATCTTTGGTTTTCTCCCAAATGACATGTGGTAGAAGAAAAAATAAGTTTATAGTAAAAAGCCTATACTTTTTATTATCTTTAGGAAAAGTATTTTGTTAAAGTAGAGATTCCTTCTTATACTTCCTTTTTAAAGGTTTCAAAAACATAATATTTATCACCTACCTTATGTAATTATTAAAAATTTCTTTCTTATCCCTAATTGTAGAAGATAACTGAAGCTCTTTTCTTTAAGCCTGCCTAAGAATCCTGTGGCCCAGCATTGCAGGTTCAACTTAAGATCCTATGTAGCATCAATATTATATTTTGGATAAACTCCTATTTCATGTTCACTGTTGTTAAGTTCTCTAAGGCTGAAAGTCGGTATGTTTCTGTTGAGCACTGGGTTGCTGAGGCATATATGCAACTCACAATACCAAGTCCAGCAAGAGCTCCTTCACACAGGGTCTCACATCTTGGGAGGCTGAAGGCAGTGTCGGGTAGTTGAGGATACGTACCTGACCATTCCCTCTTTCTGAGTACAAGTGCAGCTCTGACTTCCCTCTGTGATAACGATAGACATGGGTTGCCCCTCCTTCCTCTGGCACAGATGAATAGTATTTCTAGAGAAGTAAAGTGAAAGTTGTTGGATAACCAAAAAATCTGGTCAAAAATTAAAAAAAAAAA
>PVIY010046498.1:0-18445 GCA_004026745.1 Myrmecophaga tridactyla | reverse complement strand
GATGACGCCGTCTTCACCATGTACCCTTCCAGCTGAGAGAGAAGCCCTGACTGTGTTCGCCATGTGCCTTCTCACTTGAGGGAGAAACCCTGAACTTCATTGGCCTTCTTGAACCAAGGTATCTTTTCCTGGATGCCTTTTCTATAAACTTGTTTTAATTCTCGGCCTTAGAACTGTAAACTAACAACTCATTAAATTCCCCTTGTTAAAAGCCATTCTGTTTCTGGTATATTGCATTCCAGCAGCTAGCAAACTAGAACACTCCAGAATGAGCCTTCCATGAATATTAAGCAGAAGTTGAATAGACTTTTTTGATCTGGACTCAGTTGTATAACATTACTTCTCTCATACTCTATTGGTTGAAACAGTTATAAATCCATCCACAAAGACCCCATCTCTTAGTGGAAGATGTGTAAAAAAATCGGGGTCCATATTTTAAACCACCACTGCCTATGGTGGTTTAAATTAGACTCTGGTCTAATTTATCTTTATTCCTTCCACTCCTCTCAAGATTCCTTCCCCTTCCCCTCAAGTCTCATCCCATGACAATACTAGGCTCAGACTCAGGACCCAGAATCTCACCATCTAAATCAGTTCCAGGAAAGATGAGTCTCTTCAGATATAATTATTTGGGTTCAGCTTTGTGAGTACCATTCTTCTCAATATGAAGATATGAAATTTACAGAAACAAGTTATCTGTTTCCATGCACCCAATATAAAATTCTGTGGTAGGCTGGATAACAGCCAGACACTCTCATTCAGAAAAGAAAGAAACAGGAGTTATACAGTCACTAATTGATAGCATATCTAAATATGACTGGGCACAGTTTGCCTTTTTTTTTTTTTTTTAATTAGGGCTCAGTGCTGCTCCCTGGGACTAATTCTCTGTGGATTTTGGTTTTTGCTCTCAGAATCTTGGTTCGATCTTCTGATTCCCTTTCCATAACAAATGGCTGATGTTTCAGGTGAGTTGTTTTCTCAGTCTACTTCCTGCCCCCAAACTTCTGTTCATTGTGTACTTTCTATGCCTCTTTCAGTCCAAGCAGATAAAATTCCTTTAAAAAGAGTTATGGGATTCCTGTGTATTCATTTATAAATCTACTCCATTAAGTAAAAACCACACTCACAAATATTTTCCAGGTAGGCCCTTCTCTACCTTGGGTTTCCGAGTAGTCTGCTATTTGACAAAGCTCTTAGGATTCATAGAAGCCACATTGTTAATATAGGACATCATAAAATATGCCCTTAAGATACTTATAAGGCCTTTGGTTGTTTGAATAAGTCTGTATGCACCATATGAAAAAACTTATGAAGGCTTAAAATTTAAAGTCACAGCATTGATTTTGTATTCACCCTTGGAACACAATTTTACAGATTTAATATTTGTCCAAAGATCCTTTTATACTTCGAGAATCTTCTGCTGGGAGAAGTTGGAAATAGTTTTATTTTTGAGTCTGTCAAGCTTTGGCTCCTTTTTATTTTCTCTATATAGTTTTGAAAATGGAACAATTTCTTCTTTAATTTATCTCACTCTATCTATGCTTGATGACATGTAGCTAAAGGGAAATAGTTGATTTTTTTTTCATTCTGCCTATATATCTCCTCAACCAGATCAATCAATTCATTTGATATATTTCTTATTTTCCCCATTACTGCAGGCAACAGTTTTACTAAACATTTGCATGACATAACAAGAATCTAGTTTCCTCCAGCTTCCAATAACATTTTATCTCAATTTCCTTTAAACTCCCACTGTAACTCTCTTTAAGGGCACCAGACTTCTGATAATAGTTTCCCCAAGGTCCTTCCAAGCTTTTGCTCACCACGAAGTCCCAAAGTCAATGCACATGTTTTCATTTTGTTATGTTTTAGACAGCAATATCCTACTTCCAGTTTCTAAATTCTGTTTTGGTAATTATTGCTGGGCAACAAATTATCCACTCCCCCTTTTTTTGGGGTGGGTGGGTGGGTTCATGGTCTGAGAATCAAACCCAGGTCTCCCGCATGGGGGGCAAGCATTCTCCCACTGAACCGCCTGTGCACCCTATCCCTCATTTTTAGTAGCTCAAAATAATATTTTTATTTTTCTCACAATTTTGAGGGTCTGGTATTTGGGAAGAGCTTAAAGGAGCAGTTCTTGCTTGGGATCTGTCATGTGGTTGTAGACAGATATCAGCTGGGGATACAATAATCTGAATGCTCAGTTGGGCTTGATGGCTAAGATGCGTCAGTTACACGGCTGGCACTTGATGTTCCTTTCAGGAAGCTCAGCTAGGACTTTTGAATGAACAGTTACAGGTGATCTTTCTAGCATGGTGACCACAGGATAGCAGATTTCTCCCGTGGTGCCAGTTTCCTCCAGAAAATGTTCCAGGAGGATCAGGCAGAAACCATATCTCTATGTGACCTAGCCTTGGGAATCACATCACTTCACACCTTAGTCTATTGTTTCAAGCAATCGCAAATCTGATGAGTTTCAAGGGAATGGACATACACCCCATCTTTTGATGGGAGAAATGTCAAAAAATTTTGGGGTCATGTGATAAAACCACCAGGGTAAACATATCAACGACATCCTTATTATGCTTGTTATTTACCAATTTGACAGAAGAGCAAACTTTTCACTTGAAAAATGTCCTTTATGCCAGGTTGATTAAATTATCCCTGCAGCTCTCCATATGTGATTGCTATAGCAGTTCCCCCTTTTCTTAAACCACAGGCCTGATGAAAAAATTGACTGTAAAATATAGGACTTAGCGTCTTGGCAAAAGAAAACAGGGCCTTCAGCAAGGCATATCTGGTGACAAAAGCAATTTCAGAACTTTGTCTTTCAATTTAGACATGTGATTTATCAGATGTTTTCCCTTGAGTTCATTGAATAACTGCAAGGAGCACACCTAGACTCTGCCAATGTCTTTTTGGGTAGTGATGATGGGGTTGCAGGCAGCTCTTGCAGGATAACGTCTTGGCTTAACTAGTAAGAAACAGTCCTGTCTGTGTTTTACAAAGATTGGGAATTAAATCACAAGAATGCAGATTTGGGCTTTCCTTGCTGAGAAAATGATCAGGGTCCACCATAAATAGCTATCTAGGGCGGGCAATGGTGGTGTAGTGGCAGAGTTCTCGCCTGCCATGCTGGAGTCCCAGGTTTGATTCCTGATGCCTGCTTGTGCAAAAAAAAAAAAAAAAAAAAAAAAAAAAGCTATCTATATAGCATATCAAGGCTGTCATTAAATCCAGAGGTGATACTTTAGAAGCTTGGAGGGGAACTAGTGGTTTTCAACCTGAATGGGAAAAGTTTTGCAATTTTGCCCCAACTTTACTGTGCTTTCTCATTATGGTGGTTGGCATCACTATTGCTTAGCTTGGCACCTTCATATACAGGGTAGAATTGAAGAATAATCGGAATATTAAAATTATTAAGCTAATATGATATTAGAAAATAATTCAAAGTGCTGAAAATTTTTCTCTTAAGACAAAGATAAAAAGACATCAGAGCTCCTCATCATTAATCCTCTCATACTTTTATCTCTATCCATGTCAACGCTTGTTCTTTTCTGGTGTTCTGGTGATTTTCCCCTCCCCCACCTGCTAGCATCCCCTCCCCAATCATTTCCATTGGAATACTGGATATTTTCGTTCTTCCCCATGTTGTTAAACATTCTCTAGAGTGCTCCCTCTGCCTTCCCAGCTTAACTGAACTATTAATTTGCTCTGCTGATGCTCTCTTACTCAACCAGTCTACAGGGGCAGCTGTACAATCTCCCTTTTCTCCCAATCCAGCCTTCTCCTAGCTCTCTTACTTGACCTCTGTATGATACTGGCATGGATCTTGAATTCCTCTTTCTTGAAATTCACTGTTCTCTTGGCTCCCACTGCACTGTTCTCTTTGTTATACTCTTTCTTCACATACTTTAAACGTTGGTTCCTTTTCTTTGTCCTGCGCTCTCAGGTTTGATATTCACTTGGAAGTTGCCCTTTCTAAAATCGCATCCATAAAATCCTACTCCCCTCATTTTCTCACCCCTGAGTCCCAATCCTCTTAATCTTTTTCTTAAGTCCTTATTTTAGTTAATGGCAGATCCATCCACCTCACCGTATACCTAAAAATCTCAAGGTTAACCTTAGGTTCAGTCAGTGACCACAAATGGTAGATGTTACCAGTAAAATATTTTTTGATTCAATCTCCATCACTCAGTAGGTGCTGTTGCCTTAATTGAACCATCATCTTCTCTAATCTCATCTCAATAATTTCCTACTTGATTTTACTTCTTACAGGATCTTACTCCTCCAATTCATTCTCCATACTGAAGGCCTAATTATCTTTCTATTGCAGATGTAGAATAATATTATTTTATTTTTTCAAAGTTCCTGTTGGTTCTCTGTGTATTTTTTTTTTTTTTTAGTAATAATAGACTAAATCTATTATTCTATCCTATCTTTCCAGTTTCATACCCTGTGTTTATTTTCTACCTTTATGGGACAGATTTCCTCTTCTTTAACATAGAACATGGCATGCTGTTTGACACATGCCTATGTACAGCAAGATATTCTCTATATCTGGAATGTTTTTAGTCCTCCTACCTCTGAGGAATAATTCTTTTCAAGACAGCTCAAACATTGTCTTCTTGTTTGAGTTTTCTTTATGATACTATCTAAGGAACACAATGGAATAAACAACATCTATTGAGTGTTATATATTTGCTCAAGTATTTTGCCATGTATTTAAAATTATTACACTTAATCCTCATCATAGCTTAGATATGCAGTAATTATTATATTACCCTGTTTTATAGATGAAGAAACTGGACCTTAGTGGAAATGGGCAACTTTTTGTGAATTCAAGTTTATCAAGGACAAGGACTATATTTATTTGGCTCTGTGACCCTTAGTACTTAACTTACTAGCGAGCAACAGTAATTAATCACTCAGTAGTCATTATTGAGGAAGGAAGATTGGATGGCTCTTTCTTATCGCATGAGTTATAAAGAGGCAAAAATCTGCAACAGAAATTCTTAGAATAATGGGGATTATTGGGACATAGGTTAGGAAATAGGAACAGGGATAGAGGAGAGGAAATGCTTATTCAAAAAGGAAATGCAAAGTGAACATGAAACTTGAAGGGAAACCGTGATTTTTATCATGTAGGACAAATTTTATATTTTCTTATAGGTAGCTCTAAACTAGGTCAAGGACCCCTAGAATTTTAGGCTAGAGTGGGTTTTTGAGAACATCCTGGTCCCAATCCCTCATTGTAAAGTGTGTAAAGGGAGGTGTAGAAAGGTAAGTGACTGGCTACAGTGGTGGACAAAACATGATTAGAGCCAGTGACCACCACCCAACACCTTTCCAAATCCTTGATTTTTCTTTGCTTCCAGTATTGTCTATGAAATGAACTCTTCATTATCAATGGAAAAACAACATATTCTAGCTGATGACACCAGAGAATGGGCAGAAGTAAAGTTTTCTTAAGGAAGGAGGGATTCATTTAGATTGTGTCTGTATTGCCTTTTCTAGACCAGGTCCTGTGGGTCTGACTCTGCAGAGTTAGAGGCATAAAATATCATAAGTGTCCTGAAAATATGGTTTGAGCCTCTAACATAAGGAGTTACAAAAAACATGACTTAGAAAGAGGCAATTAGGAAGAATGTGCTTATCTTAGGTTTTCCAAGATTATATATAACCTTGCATTTTAGTATAAAACTGCCAGAGGCAGTAATATGTTGTTTTATTTTGGGGTGGGGGGAGAGAAGGGCAGACATTCAGACAAGTCAATTATGGGAGAAATTCTTTCCTAAGAATTATCTTTATGGCTTGAAATTGTAAACTGTTTGGTATTTTCTATTTATAAAATAAAATTAATATTCATGGTGTATTCATGCTCTAGTCTTAAGTTTTACTCCAAAGGGTAGAAGGATCTGTCTGCTTATACTCAGGTTTTTTGAAGATTTCCAGAACCAGGATTCTTACATTTCTCCCACTAGTACTTATCCGAAGCTGAGGTATCCGGCTCAGGGCTTTTCAGAGGAAGCTCTTTGATTGTCCTGCAATTTGGCAAGCTTCCAGCTTTGCTGCATGATGATTAAGTGTGCTTTTACCCAAAAAAGTTCAGAAAAACTTAAATTATTCTTGAAAAACAGAAAGTGTTATCAGACTTTATACACAATTTAAAGCCCAGATAATGACCTGCTTTTCCTACCTCTATATAGACACTGCTGCAAAGAGACTAATCAACAATTCATGGAAGAGATAGGAATCTAAAACACATGAGTGCAGCATGCATTACTGATGCCTTCCCCACCACCTCTGAGCTCCTCCATCTAGTGTCATTTCCTGCCCTCTCTTCTGACCTTTCCAAATATCCTGATATTTATTTGAATTTTCATTAAGTCAAATGTGGGGCCTTATGCTTTCCTTATGATGGAGAGGAGACTCTGGTTCATTTGGCCTTGCCTGCCATTTTACTCAAACCAGTAAATGGACTCTGAAAAAACATCAGGAAAAATTATTACAGAGAAGTAATTAAATAAAGCTCAGGTGCAAAGTGGGGATAGGGAAAAGAGAGCATTTCAATTTTGGCTCTTGCATTTCTGCAAAGTATACATTTTATAGAGTGAATCATACCTTATAATTTATTATATAGCTGATAAGAAGGTGGCCTATTTTTGAGGGGTTTTCTTACATTAGAGAACTAAAAATCAATTCCTGATATTTCTCCAATTAGATCATGACCCCCTAGATTTACTCAGCCCCCCTCCCCTAACTGGGTCCAACCTTCACATTCACAGTTTTTTTTATTAGGGTAGTTCTCATATTCTGGGCTCCAGCTGTGAAGAAATCCTTTCTCAGCCTTGAATGGACTCACTTTCCTGGTTTCTACTAGACGACACAGCCAGGTCCAGGCAGGCAACTTCTGGCTAGCCCCAAGCTTGATATTTGTGTAACCTCTTTGATTCTTCTGTCTAAACCTGATAGTTAAACATCATTGGACTTGGTCACTATTATGTATGAATCTTTTATGCTCTTTCAGTATTGGCCCAGGGTCAGTGAGAATCATTCAGTCATTCACTTATGGTTTAATATGAGCCAGGTGCCAAAGGATATAAAAAGTGAACAGGATGGGGTGGCTGCTGTGGCTCAGCAGGCAGAGCTCCGACCTGCCGTGCTGGAGGTCTGGAGTTCAATCCCTGGTGCCTCCTGCCCATATGCAAATTAAAAAAAAAAAAAGTGAACAGGATGGATACTGTCTTGTTCTTTTGGAACTTAAAATAAAGTTGGGAATACAGATAAGTAAATAGACAATCACACATCTCTAAGTGTAGGGATGGGGAAGAAAAATGTATTATGTAATCACCCCGGGAGGATGTATAATCCAGATGGGCAGATCAGGGAAGGCTTCCCAGAAAAGGTGGCATATAAGTTGATGAGTTGGAGTCAGCCAAAGGAAACTTGGAGGAAAGAGTGCCTTGGACAGAGAAAACAGCAGAAATGAAGGTGGAGAAGAGAGAGTCTGGCACAGCTGAGGAAGGGAAAGTAACCCAACGTCACTGGATTACAGAATGCATGTGTTTCATACAGGTGGTGGAGCTGGCAGCTGGGCTGAAAACAGAATAAGTAGAGTCTGTAGAGGAATTTGTGAACCACAAGAGACAGTTGGAACCCTACCTTAAAGGGTATTTGTTTTAGTTTTCTTTGGCTGTTCAAGCAAATAACATGCAATGGGTTGGTGTAAACACGGGTAAGCTTGAATTTTAGTTTCTTGCTTCTCCTGACTTTCCGTCCTGTCTGCATTTCATTCCACTTATAGAGGACTCCAGTAATAGAATTAAGACACATCATCATTGAAAATGGCTACATTAATTGAAGCAACCTCATTAAAAAGCTCCTACTTACAGTGGGTTCACACCCATAGGAATGGATTAAATTTAAGAACTTTTCTTAAGAGCTTTTCTGAGGTACACACAACTTCAAACCATCACAGTATTGGAAAGCCACTAGAAGGGTGATGTGATCAGGTATGTGTTTTCAAAAATATAATCCTGGCTCAAGTAAGAAGAATAGGCTGGTGAAGTGCACTTACAGGGCTGCTGCATTAGACCAGGTAAGAGGGTACAGAGGTCTGTTCTGGTTTAACAGCAGTGAGGGTAGGGAGTAGCGAGTGGCAGGACGAAGTTAAGGAAGTAGAATTGGTAGGCTTGGTCATTGATGAGATGCAGGGAAGGAGGCAGTGGAAAGAATTGTTCATCCTTGGTTTCTGAGTAGAGCAACCAGGTAAATAGTGATGCCTTTTTTCTGAGTTAAAAAAGGAAAAGTACTTTGATTCTCTCAGTTCCCTGTGATCAGCCATAACTTTGCAACAATTCTTTCTCCCCTCACCCACTTTCCATCCTATCTGATCTTGCCTTTTCCCCATTTCCCTCTGATCCTACATGCTGTGGTGAAGCTTAAGTAATAGTTTCTGATTGTTTTAGTGTATTAAATACTGCCAGAATGCAACACACCAGAAATGGAATGGCTTTTTAAAAGAGGATTTCTTAAGTTACAAGTTTACAGTTCTAAGGCCATAAAAATGTCCAAGCTAAGGCATCCGGAGAAAGATACCTTGACTCATGAAAAGCCAATGTGTTGTCACACGTAAAGGCATGTGGCTGATGTCTGCTGGTCTTTGTCCCTGGTTCCCTTGTTTCTAGCTTTTCATGCCAGTAGTTTCTTCTCTAAGCCTCTGCGGTCCTTCACTAAGCTCTTCTGGGTTCTGACTTGCTTCGCATCTCATGGGAAGGCATATGGTGACATCACCTGGGCTCTGCATCTCCAAATGTCCATATCTAGGCATCTGCTCTCTGTCAGTGCTCCAAACGTTTTCAAATATCAGTAACTTTGGCTCTGAAGGAACTGTGTTTTCTCCAAAATGTCTCCCCTTTTAGAGGACTCCAGTAAACGAATCAGGACCCATCTTGTGTGGCTAGAGTCATCTAATCAAAAGGCCTATGGCAATTGGACGTGCCACATCTCTATGGAAGTAATCTAATCAAAAGATCACACCCAAAATTGAGTGGGTCAGTTTCCATGGAAACAATCTAATCAAAGGTTTCAACCCTACAATACGGAATAAGGATTAAGGACATAGTTTTTTGGGGTACATAACACTTTCAAACCAGCGCAGGGACCTTGTCCCATTTTAGAGTTCAACTTTTCTTCTATGGAAAACCTTCTCTCATAAAGTTCATACGTTTGTGCTTACCTTCTCTGTCGGAAATATTATGCATCTCTTATTTTCTAGGAAAAACTTTGCCAAATTATTTGGGCTTGGCTCTGTTATCAGCAACTTGTTATCTCAATTTCCACCTGTGGACTTAATGGTTCTAGCCCTATTCTCTGACGTCCATTTTTTCAAATCTTTGTGATAGGACTTAGGACCCATTGTAATGCTTGTGTCCCTCTCCCTCATTTTGCCACCATCCCATCTCCTTGCACCGGACTATTATTAGCTCTTTCAAGGGAGAGATTATTGAGGAACTTGCACATATTTGGTGTTCAATAAAAGTTTAATGACTGATATGAACTGCCCATATGGTTTCTTTAAAAATCATTTCCCGGGTCCATCTCTTTCAGAAAACTCTTCTCAGTTAATGCTACACTTTAGCCAATCTACCAATGCATTCTTGAGCTCTATAATTGTCCTTATTGTGAATAATTGAGCAAACAATATGCTGTTCATGAATTATGAATTGCTGAGTTCCCTAGACAGAGTAAGGTTGTGTCTGTACAGGCAGAGCCCTTCCTTTCTCCAATAGATTGCACAATGTTTAGGAAATATGAGGTTAGCTGTGAGATCTTAGACAAATTATTTAAATCTATCTAAATCTTGGTGTTCTCTGACATAAATGGTACTAGTCCTCATCCCATTAATTTCTCATTAATTTAATGAGAAAACACATTTAGAGAGTCCTTAATACAGAACTTGTACAGAGTAAAAATGCTCGATAAATGCCAACTATTCTTAACCTTTACTCTCCCTATAATAATTTAAACTTCAAATGTTTTTATGACTTCTGATTATTTTTCAACTTTTATTTTAACAGACATGATTATGTGTGTGTATATGTGTGTGCATTTAGCAGATGACATTACATTGGTCAGGAGACGTCTCACGTTCTGTATATTTATATTTAGTAATAACTTTGTGAAATCTCTTGTTTTGCTGCTTTTAGTTTGTTATCTAATTTTTGCTTTTATATTTCTTCCTGCTCCAGTGGGAGCTGTATCTTCTATTTCTTTGGATCCCTAAGAAACAGTGCCAAGAACTATGTTTGGGCTTATTAGGCATTCAGTAAATATCTGAATAACACTAGCTTCTCCCCCTTGATCTGGAAACATATTCAGTCTCTCCAGTCATGTCTACAAAAAGCCAAAGACCTCAGAAGGGAGAGAGAAAGGGGTAAAAAAATGACTTCCCCTTTGTATAGAAAGCTTTGAGAATCCTCTTAGCTATTTTTCTGCAGTTCTAAGGAATTATTTCCCTTTTCACTATTACTCTATGTTGCTGGACCCAGAGTGAATTTTTGAGGAACTAATAAGGTTCCTATCCTAACTTCGGTGGCTGCAAGACTCAGAGGTCATGCAGCTGTGGGGTTCAGAATTGGTGAAGTGCTTCCATAAGCCATCTGGTTGAAGCCACTGGGGTATATTTCTCTGCTTATGCATTCCACATACTCTTAGAACTGCCAATTAAAACAGGGTTCTTCCAACCTGCCTCCCTCCATCCCTCTATCCCTTCATCCTTTCCTCCCTCCCTCCCTCCCTGCCTCCCTCCTTTCTTTTATTTTCTTTAGGAAAGTTTTTGCTATTTTTGGAAAAATGATGTATGATATTAGCAAAAGACGTCAAGCAATGTAGCAAAAGTATACCTCATTTTTTTTAGATTGCCTTCCTGATTTTGATGAGGACCACCCTTTTCAGCCCCCGAGGTCTTAATTTTGGGGTTCTTGCACACAGTATAAGTAGATGTCACTTTTAACAGTAAGGATGGTATGGGCTGGCGTCAGAAGTTTCTCTGTACCACAAGTTGTCTGTGCTGTATTTTCAGGGTCCCTATTGAGGTCTTCATGGTGAAGTTTTATTATCTCATCTGTTCAGTGTTTAATAAGGCTATATTTGGCTACCACCAAGATCTCTCCCTCCCTTCTCTGGGAAGAATTTACCTAGATGTGAGGTGATGTAGCTGTGGCATTTATTGATCCCTTAGGTTGATTTGGCTGGTTTTGCTCTTTCTCTCTCTCTTCTCCATTTGTGTTCCCTGAAGAGGTGAGTTGGTAAGACCTTCCTGGGTGGATACAAGCTGATGAGCTGATGTGATCATGACAGAATTCCCAAGCCATCTTGGAAAAACTACTTTTAGGAAGTCTTTACCTGTTCACATTTCATTTCTTCCTTTCTTTTAAATCCTACATCCATAGCCAAATAAAAAGCTCTCAAGTTTAATTACACAGGCTATCAAGGGACTCTTAGATTTTAGATCTCAAAGTTTTGTTAATCTTGTCTTAATACAGATTATGTCTCACTATGTCACTGATAGACATTCTTGAAGCTTTTGTGGTTTCAACAACATTGGTTTACGTATATATATATATATATGGCATCCAATTGGAAAAGGGAGAAATGTACAAAATGTTTTTACATAGTAGGCAAAACAACAAGCATCTGCACTGAGCATCGGAGCCAGGTCTGCATCTGAGCTCTTAAAAAATGGGCAATGTGGTTAGCTTCCCCACTTCACAGACCCCTTTAATATCAGACAATTTTAAGTCCAGTGATGTTTTTGGTAACAACTTCATAGTTCACTTTATAGAAAAGACAGAATCAGTGGGACTTTGAAAATGCTTCCAGTTGGCCTTCTCTCCATGAGTTATCCCTTAGGAAGATATTCTCATAACTTGGCTTTCCTCATCTGACTCTTTTCCACATTCACTTTGCCTACTTGCTCATTTTCCTTTTGCCCCATTTGAAATCTGCTTAGTCATGATGGCACATTCCCACCCTTCTTTCCAGCAAGGAGAAGATGATTAATGCATCTGTAGTAGGATTACTGTTCCCCAACTGCTATGCTTACTGCATTCATGGCTCCTGAAATTAAATCTGATCATGTAAAGAAGATGGGGGAAGAGGATCAAAGGAGCACATATGTGTCGAGAGGCTCTGTTGAAGTGAATTTGCCATTTATTGCACGCCTACTATAGATAGGGATATACAGTGAATATTTAGTGGAGAGAAAGAAAACTATTATAAAACAGAGGTCTTAGTATGACAGGCTGTATAACAAACACCAAAACTGGTTGGTTTAACAAGAATTTAGTGGCCCACTGTTTCAGAGGCTATGGTCTCAACAGGCTTTGCTCTGTGTACTCTAGAGCTGGTTACCACCATCTTTGGGGTCCATAGCTTGCATCTCTGTCTCCAATCACATGGCATTCTCTCTATTCTTGTCTGCTCTTCCTGTTTCTACTCATTTCTGGCTTCTGGCTCCTCTGTATAAGGCTGCCAATCCTATAGACTTAGAACCACTCTGATTCAGTTGGGCCCCACCTTAACTAATAATAATATTTTATAAGGTTCTATTTACTAACTGGGTTTAGACCCACAGGAACATAGATTAAGATTTAAGAACATGCCTTTTGTCAGGTTTTTTATAAGGTGTTTTGGCTATTTTGGGCTCCTTACTCTTCCAAATATACTAGATAATTAGTTTTTCCATTTCTGCAAAGTAGACTGTTGGGATTTTGATTGTTATTGCATTGAATCCATAGATCAATTTTATTTTTTAGCCTTCCAAGCAATGAACATAGAATGTCTTTCCATTTATTTAGGTCTCTTTTAATTTTTTTTAGCAATGTTTTGTAGTTTTCTGTGTACAAGTCCTTTATATCCTTGTTGAAGTTCATTTCTAGCTATTTGATTCTTTTAGTTGCTATTGTAAATGGGAGTTTTTTTCTTGCTTTCCTTCTCAGATTGCTCATTACTAGTGTATAAAAACACTACTGATTTTTGCATGTTGATCTTGTATCTTGCCACTTTGCTGAACTTGGTTATTAGCTCTAGCTAATAGCTTTGTTTTAGGTTTTTTTGGGGGGAGGGGGAGTTTTCTATATATTGCATCATGTCATCTGCAATTAGAGGAAGTTTTACTTCTCCATTTCCAATTTGGATGCCTTCTGTTTCTTTTTCTTGCCTAACTGCTCTAGCTAGAATTTCTAGCACAATGTTGAGTAACAGCGGTAACAATAAGTATCTCTTCCTTTGTTCCAGATTTAGAGAGATAGCTTTCAGTCTTTCACCATTAAGTGTGATGTTAGCTATGGGTTTTTCAATTATGCCCTTTATCATGTTCAGGAAGTTTCCTTCTATTCCTATTTTTCGAAGTGCTTTTATCAAGAACGGATGCTGGATTTTGTCAAATGCCTTTTCTGTGTGAATTGAGAGGATTATATGATACTTCCCCTTTGTTCTGCTAATGTGATATATTACATTAATTGATATTCTTGTGTTGAACCACCCTTGCACACCTGGGATAAATACACCCACTTGATCATGGTGTATAATTCTTTTTTTTTTTTTTTTTTGGGTGCATGGTCTGGAAATCAAACCTGGGTCTCCCACATGGAAGACGGGCATTCTAACCACTGAACCACCCTTGCACACTATGTAATTCTTTTAATGTGCTGCTGGGTTTGATTTGCCAGTATTTTCTTGAGGATTTTTGCATGTAGAGTCATTAGAGAAATTAGTCTGTAATTTTCTTTTCTTGTAGTATCTTTTTCTGGCATTGGTATTAGGGTTATATTGCTTCATAGAATGAATTAGATAGTGTTCCCTACTCTTAAATTTTTTGGAAGAGTTTGAGCAGAATTGGAATTAATTCTTTGTAGAGTAATTGGTAGAATTAATCTGTGAAGTGATTTGGTCCTGGGCTTTCCTTTTTGGGGAGGGTTTTGATGACTATTTCAATCCCTTTATTTGTAATTGGTCTATTGAGGTATTTTATTTCTTCTAGAGTTAGTATGTTTGTGTGCCTCTAGGAATTTGTTAATCTCATCTATGTTGCCAAGTTTGTTTGCATACAGTTGTTTATAATATGCTATTAGGATTTTTTTTTATTTATGGAGCCAGTTGTATTGACCCTACTCTCATTTCTGATTTTATTTATTTACATCTTCTCTTTCTCTCTTTTGGTCAATCTAGTTAAGGGTTTACTAATTTCATTCATCCTTTCAAGGAACCAACTTTTGGTTTTGTTAATACTTTCTTTTTATTCTCAATTTCATTTATTTCTGCTCTAATCTTTGTTATTTCATTCTGTCTGCTTGCTTTGGGATTGTATTCTGTTGTTTTTCTAGTGCAGCCAGGTATGTGGTTAGGTCTTTGATTTTAGTTCTTTCTTCTTTCTTAATGTAAATATTTAGGTCTATAAATTTCCTTCTCAGCACTGCCTTTGCTTTGTCCCATAAGTTTTGCTATGTTGTGCTCTCATATTCATTCATCTCAAGATATTTACTCATTTATCTTGCAGTTTTTTTCTTTGACCCAATGATTGTTTGAGAGTCATTGTTTAATCTCTCTATGTTTGTAAATTTTCCTGTTCTTTGCCTGTTACTGATTTCTTTTTATTCTATTATGATTAGAGAAATGCTCTGTATAGTTTCAATCTTTTAAAATTTACTCAGACTTGTTTTGTGACTCAACATGTGGTCTATCTTTGAGAATTATCCATGTACTCTTAAGAGGAATGTATATCCTGCTGTTTTGGGGTGCAATAAGTCTGCTAGATCTAGTTTATTTATCATATTATTCAAGTTTTCTGTTTCCTTATTGATCTTCTATCTAGGTAGTCTATTGATGAGAGTGGTGCATTGAAGTCTTCAACTATTATTGTAGTGACGTCTATTTCTCCCTTCAGTTTTGCCAGTGTTTGCCTCATGTATTTGGGGGCACCATGGTTAGACACAGAAATATTTATGACTGTGATTTCTTCTTGGTGGATTGGCACTTTTATTAATATATAGTGTCCTTCTTTGTCTCTTATACAGTTTTGCATTCAAAGTCTATTTTGTCTGATATTAGTATAGCTACCCCAGCTCTTTTCTGGTTGCTGTTTGTGTAGAATATCTTTTTCCAGCCTTTCATATTCAACCTACTTGTGTCTTTTTGACTAAGTTGAGTCTCTCATAGAGAGCATGTAGTTGGATCTTTCATTTTTTAACCATTCTGCCAATTTGTGTCTTTTGATTAGGGAGTTCAATTCATTAACATTCAATGCTACTGCAGTGGAAGCAGTTCTAACTTCAACCATTTTATCCCTTGGTTTTATATGTCATATCTTATTTTGTTTTTCTTTTTACCTTTTTAGTTACTTGTACTGATATTCTTCCTTCCTACACTCTCCTCCAAACCTCTCTCTCCTGTCTTTTCCTTCCAGCCTGCAGAACTCCCTTTAGTATTTCTTGTAGGGTAGGTCTCTTGTTGGCAAAGTCTCTCAGTTTCTGTTTATCATGAATATTTAAAATTCACCTTCATTTTTGAAGAACAGTTTTGTCAGATAAATAATTATTGGCTGGCAATTTTTCTTTTTCAGTTCCTTATATATATCATGGCATTGCCCTCTCATCTCCATGGTTTCTGATAAAAAAATCAGTTCCTAGCCTTATTGCAGTTAGCTTGTATGTAACTGTTTTAGTTTGTTAAATGCTGCTGGAGTGCAATATACCAGAAATGAATGGCTTTTTAAAAGGAAATTTATTAAATTGCAAATTTACAGTTCTAAGACCATAAAAATGCCAAACTAAGGCACCCAGAGAAAGATACTTTGACTCAAGGAAGGTTGATGGATGTCACATGGCAAGACATATGGCTGGTTTCTGCTGGCCCTTGCTCCTGGTTTCATTGCTTACAGCTTCTGATATCAGTTTTTCCTCTCTAAGTGTCTGTGGGCCCTCACTTAACTCCTTGGATACACAATTCTGGATTCTGGCTTGCTTAGCATTTCATGGGAAGGCGCAAGGCAACATCTGCTGGCTCTGCACCTCCAAGCGTCCAGGTCTAGGCATCTGCTCTCTGGTGGTGCTTCAGTCTTCCTCAGATGTTTGCATCTCTGTCAGCTCTGAAGCAACTGTCTAGCTTATGCCGGGTCTCTCAGCTCCTGGCATCTCCTGGGGTTTCTGCACTGCCAAACATCTGCATCTCTGTAGGCTCTGAAACAGCTGTTCTCTAAGCATCTGAATCTGAGGTTTCTTCAAAATGTTTCCCCTTTTAAATGACTTTAGCAAACTAATCAAACCCACTTTGAATGGGTGGAGTTACATCTCCATCCAGTCAAAAGGCCACACCCACAATTAGGTGTGTCACATCTCCATACAACTAATCTAACCTGAAGGTCACACCCACAACCTGGTGTGTTACATCTCCATGGAAACAATCCAATCAAAGTTTCCCACCCTAAACAATAGATCTAGCCCCATAAGATTGGATCAGGATTAAAACATGGATTTTCTGGGTGACATAATAGTTTCAAAGTGGCACAGTGATGAATTGCTTTTCTCTTGTTGCTTTCAGGATTCTCTCTATCTTTTGCATTTGACATTCTGATTAGTATGTGTCTCAGGGATGGTCTATTAGGATTTATTCTGTTTGGAGTAAATTGTGCTTCTGGATGTGTATATTTCTGTCTTTCATAAGAGTTGGCAATTTTTAGATTATTTACTCAAATATTCTTTCTGCACCTTTTTCTCCTTCTGGGACAACCATGATATGTAAGTTTGTGCACTTTATCCTGTCATTCAAATCCCTGACACCCTTCTCAATTTTTTTCAATTCTTTTCTCTATCTATTCTTCATGTGTAAGATTTTTTTTTGAGTTGTATACCAATGTTTATAACAGCATTGCTTACAATAGCCAAAAGATGGATACAATACAATTGTCATGAATGGATGAATGGATACCCACAAGATGTAGTCTATCCAACCACTGATAAAGGAAAGAAGTTAGATGTACTGCAAGATGGAAACACCCTGAAAACACTATTTGAGCGAAACAAGCCATGTACAAAAGGGCAAGTAGTATATGATTCCGTATGAAGCATTTAGAATAAGAGATTTCAGAGAGCAAAAAGTATATTAGAGGCAAGTTTACCAGGGACTGAGGGTAAGGAGGGTGGGGAATTATTGTTTAATTGGTAAAGAGTTTCTGCTTTTGGGTGATGAAAAGATTTTAGTAAATGGAAGGGAGTGATGGCATCACACCGCTTTGTAGAATTACTTCCACTGAATTGTGCACTTAAAAATGACTAGAATGGCAAATTTTGTGTTACATATATGTTACCACAATAAAATTTTTTAATAGTTTACATTCCCAAATTTTAAAGTGAGAAAAATGTCTACACTTAGAAAATAAAATATTTCTCAGTTTAGATAAAAACTCTCCTTATGCATCATATTTTAAAATGCAATTTTGTTTTCTATTTAGGTAATGTGGAAAATGCCTATTTATTATGTCTCTGGAGAGATACCCCGTTTTGCAATGTGTGGTCTCCCACGTTCTTTTGGGTTATAGATGTTGAGAAGTATTTTATGACATTTGCATTTCTATAAAACAGTGTTGTCTGGCCAGGCCTCCCATTATTCAGCTTTCTGACATCTTATAAAAATTAGCAGAGGGGCAAGAATTCTTGCCCAGTAAGTCTCCATGGTGCAATGATTTAACACCATCTCATCCAAAATGATGTGTACTTTATCAAATTAAACACTGTATCTAATTTATTCTCTTGGTTGAAGTATTCATAAAACTTCCACAAAGTTATGGATGAATTCATAAATAGCCATCTCATTCTCAGTGTCATTAACTCCAACTACAATGAAGAGTGCTGAATACTAATGATATATCATCTTAAAATCCTTATATTCAATGAAAGGGCATTGTTCATTGGATTGAGGGAAATGGCTCTTATTGTCTTCCAGAAATTTCTACTTATTAATCTCCAGATGTTCATAGTATGTAGAAAGTCAATCTGTTCTTGTTTATTCACCGCAAGGAAAAAAACTATCAATTTTTTTTTTCTGGCCGATATTTTCCCAAATACAGATAATAATTTATGGCAAGGGTGGTGGACCCTGTGCAGCTCCATTGACAGTGGTCCTGGAGTTGGCTCTTCCTGGGGTCCCCGTACTCCTTTCTCACAGAGGATTGGCCCCCAAACCTCATTAGCTGTGTGGTGTGGGCTTCCTTGGAGCAGCCATTTTGGCTTTTAGTATGGTGTCCGTGGGGACTCCTCTGGAGGTGGCCTCGCTAGGCTTCAGGGGCTTGTGACCAAGCTCTGCTTTGTGGGAGAGTCCAACGTCAGGCTGCAGGGCACTGTACTTCCTCTCATGTGGTCCTCTTGAGGTGGAGAACCACAGGAAA